>QFFA01003984.1:0-10344 GCA_003316565.1 Russula foetens | reverse complement strand
TTTTTTTTTTTTTTTTTTTTTTTTTTGAATTAGGAGTTTATTGTCTACCGCCTACAAGAGGCACAAGACAGTACGCTACAACAGGTGCTGCTACAGGGCGCACTCAGTAAAGGACAGTCACGAGTGTATGTAAGGCAAAGGGCAGAAGGGGCGGATGGGTAAATTACATGGGACTAAACTACGTGTCGTCGAAGGGAGGGCGTAAGGAGAGACAGGCAGTAAGATGCCAGCTAAATGAGCTTCATGGAGGGTCAGGGCGCAGCGGCAGGGGCCGCAGCAACACCTGCGTCTCATGAAGGAAGCGGCCGAGGGCAATGGCGCCAGCCTCAGTGGAAAAGATCCAAGTGAGGTCAACAGCGCGGCCAAAAAGGCGGGCACGGGGGCCGGCGTATAAGGGGCAGTCCCGAAGGACATGCGTCACAGTGTGGGGCTGGAGGTGGGGTCCTGACGAAGCCAAAGGCGACGTGTAACGTAGAGGGGGAACCGACACCACATCCGACGAAGAATCGTCACAGGGGAAGTCCGGGTCGAGAAAGAGGCGTTGGAGCGCCTCGAAATGGCCAGAGTCAGACGATTCAGCAGCGTTCCTCTGGCTTCCAGCTTCGGCAGCGGTCCTCCCCCTCATGGGTCCACCCTCTGCCGCTGAGCCATCCAAGTGCCGAGAAAAGCTGCAAAGGCATCTTACCTCGTCACCGGCACCAGCATGGAACTTGTGAGAGTAGTTGGCATCGAAACAATGCCGGGTGGTGAGTTGTAAGCAGGCAGAGAAGTATCGCCGGCTACGGTGTGATAGGGCTCCGATCACGAAGGGTGGGGGCGACTTGCCGTCAGGGCGGACGACGGAGACCCAAGCAGGGGATCTGCAAGGGAGCACCATTGCATCAAAGTCAGCTCCCCACTGTGAAGCAGCGATGTTGCTACGAGAGGGGGTAGGAGCGGTAGAGGGGTCGGGCGTAGGTGCCGCGCTCAGCAGAGGAGCGAGGGCAAGAAAGTAGGGGAGGTGGCGCCACTTGCGCGAATAGATACGGACAGAGAAGGAAGAAACCTCCTCAGCCAGGTATTCAGCAGCAAGTTCCGTGAAGCGCATCGCAAGGGGGAGGTATGAATGCTTAGAGCGATCACACAGTCTCGGCAAGAGGGCCCGATTGGGGAGGAAGAGGGTAAGGGGGCCTGCAGGGAAGTCCAAAGTCGGACCGAGACCTGCCAAAGTGGCGAGCCAGAGGGCGTCTGCGACTGTTCTCCCGGAGACGGAGCCGATGTGGGTGGGCCGGGCATCAGGGCCGTAGAAGAGCGCGAAGAGGCCGGTACATCCGACCGGATTGATGCGGTGAGTGACAAAGAGTCGCATGCGGCCCACGTCCTTCATAAGGTCGCACGTGGTTGCTGACTCGACGGTCGAGTGAGCAGGCACGCCGAAGAAACGAGGATGGGACCAGACTGATGCCCAAGGGGGAGCGGGGGCGCAGAATATGGGGAAGGAAGGGGGTGCCAGTCGAAGCAATGAGGAGGATGGCGACGAACGCCACAAAGCGTTGCTATCCCCGCTGGTAAGGAGGGCGCGCAAGGCGTGGGAGGGAGGAAGGCGAAGGAGCCTGTCAGAAAAGGATCCGACAAGCTTCGTGAGGGTGTATTGTGGCGGCATGATGGCCAGGAGGTAAGGGAGGGGGTCGACTGGGGTAGTCCGAAAGCACCCAGAGATCTGCCGGAGGGCGTCATTCTGGGCTACTTGGAGGAGGCGGAGGAGGGACTTGGGAGGGTGGTGACCCCAAAGGGGGGCACCATACATAAGGACCGGGAGGACCACGGCATGGTAGACCCGACGCCAGTTGGCGTAGTCCAGTCCTCAAATGGAGTTACCCAAGATGTGGAGGGCACGGATGGTGGATCGGGCGCGATTGGCCATGATGCGGACGTGGTCAGACCAACGGAGTGACTCATGGAAGAAAACTCCCAAGTATCGCACCAAGGTTGACCGGCGGACGGTGAGCTCACCTCCGGTGGCATCACGGAGGCCAATCGAGTCAGGCAGGGACCCCTTATACAGAGTGGACCACCGAGAGTTGCAGAAGATCACGAACTCACACTTGACGGGGTCAGTGGATAACCCACAACGGCGTAGCCAGGAGGTGACATCTTCGTATCTTGTGGCTACTTTGCGGGCAGCGGAATGGTATGTGGCACCAGTGGCGATCAGTGCACCATCATCGACATACAGTTGAAGGGACCCTGAGCCCTGTTCCCAAGACTCCGCGAGGCGTAGAAGGGGAATGGTGTAGACGGCTGACAGGATGGGGGAGATAGGGGATCCCTGGGGGGTCCCATCAGGGACATCGCGAGGAGGGCTGCGGTCACCATTAAAGGCGATCGAAGCCATGCGGCAAGAGAGGAAAGACCGCAGCCACCCGATGATGGAGGGTGGGAAGCCTAGGATAAGGAAAATGTGCAGCAGGCGATCCCGACGCAGGTGGTCGAAGAATCCCTGTATGTCGAACAACAGCATCGCCACCGGGAACCCCGCCGCGTGGCCCTGCTGAGCGGTATGCGCAACCGACAGGCAGGCATCTATGGCGCAGTGTTGGTCACGCGAGCCGAACTGAGAGGAGGGAAGGAGGGAGTAGGTGTTGAGGTTGAAAAGGATGCGTGTGGCAAGGACCTTTTCAAGTAATTTGCCGCTGCACTCAAGCAGGCTGATGGGTCTGTACGCCTTGGGGAGGGAGTAATCCGGGCGGTTGGGCTTGGCGATAGGGACGACCTTCGCATCGGACCAGGGGTGGAACTCGTAGTCGAGGCACCCGTTGAACAGGTCGACGAAGCGGTCAGGTCGGCATGCAAACGCCCATTTTAGCAGCTTGTAGTTGACACCGCTGAGCCCGGGGGCCGAAGAGTTGGAAGTGGGGATGAGGGCGGCGTGGATCTCATCCACTGAGATGGGGGCCCAGTCGTGCACAGGACGAGGAAGGGGATCGTCGGGTTGGGCAGGATCAACGACCGATTCGTTGACCGGGAAGAACCGGTCATGGAGGAGTGCAGCAGTGGCTGCATGGTTTTGGATGAGGGGTTCAGAGGGAGCGGCATGGAGCGGGGGGACCCGGCAGACGCGTCTGCCATGGCGCCAACGAGTGGCTTCCCAAACCCGCTTCGTGGCCGTGTAGTGGAGGTACTCGTCGGCCCAACGTCGACGTTCCTTTTTGAGGATGGAACTGAAGGCGCTTGAAGCAAGGCGACGTTCATGCAGGGGGGCAGCCCGCACAGCAGCAAGGGCTGCGGCGCATTCGCCGGACCACCAGCGAACGCCTCAGGGGTCCTTAGGGCGGCGAGGACCGAAGAGTTGGAGGCTGACGTCCGAGATATCAGACAACAACCGGTCGGCACAGGCGGCGACAGAAGGGAGGTCTGTGATGACGGGGGCAGGGATGGCCGCGAATGCTAGGGCCCAGGACTCCTGTTGGTTGTCGTCAACAGCGAAACCAGGAAGAGGGACAGCAGGTGGCAAGGGAAGGGAATGGAGGGACGTCCACGTAAGGGACATGGCTGCATGGTCCGACCCGAGCGAGTCCTCGAAGGACACGGACACATCAGAAAACTGACCGGACATGTAGGCCGGCTTGTTCAAGAACACAAGGTCCAAGACAGAGGGGCGCTGATCGTCGCGGCCGCGCCAAGTGGCGACGCCTTCCGGGTTGAGCAAGGTGAGTTCACACGACTCGGTCCATTCGTCAAGGGCCTGGGCCCAAGACGAGGTGGTACTCCCAGGGAGCGACCACAGGGGTCCGTGCGTGTTGAAATCACCGGCGACAAGAGTAGGTACAACAGGATCCAAATCAAGAGATAGTATAGAGATAAGATTATGGCCACGTTCGGGGACATGGTGGTATACATGAAGCAGACGAAGATGCTCCTCTTTGAAAGAAATATCGAGGAGCATCACTGAGAGAGAAGAGAGTAAATCGGAACGGCAACGGATGAAAGCCCTAGAGGCGATGTCCGTGCGAATGTATGTGGCGACTTTGCAGACATCGTCGCCATTATGAGGGGGAAGAAGGCATTCCCAGAGTGGGTTGGCAGTCGTCCCGAGGACCTCGACCCCGTCAGGGTCAGAGTCATCGTGGCGGACATTAATACGGCCAAACCACGGCTCTTGGATGAGGAGGATGTCAGAGGAAGAGGATTGGAGGAGACCGTGCTGAACCACGCTGCGCCGCCAGACGTTGACCGACGTTATGCGAAGGTCGTGTCGTTCAGACATTGCGTTCGGGCTCTGGCGTGGAGAGGTCAAGGGGGTCCATGTGGCAGGCCAAGTTGCGGGCGGCGGCTGCCACATGGTCGTCCGGGGAGACAGCCATGTCTACATCGACGGGAGGGAGCGGAAGAGACTCGGCCGCACGGGTCTCTTCGTCAGTGGTGTCGCCAGTGCGGGTAACAGGAGAACGGAACTTAGCCCGGAGAGGGCAGGTAAAGTCAGTAGCGAGGTGGCCTTTAGCCTTCGCGGGTGACTCCTGTGCGCAGTTGATACAGGTGCAAGGGCAATCGCACTTGAGGGTGGAGTGCTTGCGCACATTAGCGCACTTAAATTGGTGGTCGGCCGCCGAATGGGTGCCGCCACAGATGCTACAGGAACGGGGCTTGTTGCAACGGCGAGCCACATGGCCCAGTCGCCAACAGCGGTCACACTGGGTGACAAGGGGTAAGGAGTTGAACTTAGAGGCGATGGCCGCGCCGCCGAACATGTAGACGGGGCTGCGGATGGCATTATTGGTGGTGGAACCATCCTCGTCAAGGAAGGTCACCACCACCAAGCCCATAGACCCCTTGTAGTCGGCCTTCAGCCAACGGGGCTTACAGAACATCGTGACCCCCCGGAAGACTTGGTTGAGACCAAGTTCACAGAGGAGGTCATTGGGGGAGGCGAGAGCGCAGGATTCGGAGCAGGAAATAGGGACACGACGGAGGAGAAGACGGGAATACCCTTTTTGGGGGACAATGACGCAGTCCTGGCCAAAATAGTCATAGAAGACCTGGCGGCACTGGTTCACAGCCGACCGCTCAGGCATGCCGTCAAAGACGAGCACAAAGTTCGCCGAGTTCTGGGCGCCCCAACGTCCCCCGATAAGGGTGACGGCGGGGCGTTGGCCAGTGGGGAACTGTTGCTGCAGGGCCCGCTGAAGTGCACGTACGACCGATGGGGCGTCGTGAGTGCGAGACATGGGCTTCAAGAGGCCCAGGGTAGTGGGGTTACGGACGACCGTATACTCGGTCGTCGAAAGAGCCTGTATGCCCTGAGAGGGTGCGGACACGGATTTGGGCGCAGGGGGGGGAGCACCAGTCTTCGCGACATATGCCGCTACGATGGCGTCCTTAGACAGCTTCGACGAGCCGGACATACCCCCATTGAAACGCGCGTTGTACGTGCGGATGACGTCTTCTTTGGTGAGTTTGTCAAGGTCCGCCTTAGTCAGCTCGACACGCGGGGGTGTCGGTGACCAGGTCAAAGGGGTGGAGGCAGCGGCTTGGGCAGGGGCAGTGGCACCGGGGACGGCTGTGCGGGATTGTTGTTGACGCTGCTGGCGCTGGTGAGCGGCGCGGCGACGGCGGCTGCCAGGCGGGGGGGTAGTGAACCAGCCCTCATCAGCAGTGTCATCGTTCTGGGACGAGTTAACGGCGATGGGATGGGATGGCACGTCCCCGGCCATAGGCGGGAACTCTGTAAAAGACTCGACTGCAGGAGCCGAGGGGGCACGAGGGTGGTTAGGGGGTGCAGGGACGGCACGAGAGCTCGAGGCGGCCGCATAACTTAAAGCACCCTTCCCAGGGCGTCCAGCGGGAACGATCCTCCCATCGTCCCTTGCACCAGGTAAAGTGTGTACAGAACCGGCACCGCTCACAGGGTCGGGCACGGTTGAGACTCCACCCTGCCCGAAAGCGGGTCCTGGATTGGGGCCAAGGGTACCAACATTTCCTTTGGCGTTTCCAGGGATGGGGATAAGAGGGGGCAGGAGTCCGATGTCCTCGGCGTATGCAGCCCAGGCCACGATGTAATCCCATTCCATACCACGGGGCATCTCGACGCAATGGTCATTCCATTCCGGGTAAGCATCTGGGGTAAAATAAAAGTCGCAGCCGAAATGGTGGTCCATCGCGGCGCGAATAGCACACTGCTCCGCCGTAAATGCGTGGACGGAGAGATCAGTAGAAACACAGTAAAGACGACGGAATAAGGAGTCAAGGAAGGGGGGAAGGAACCAAGACTCAGTGGCCGCAAGGGTCTCAGCGTCCTGGTCAGCGAAGTCCATAAAGTCTTCGCCACCATCCTGGCCCCATTTGCTCCCGGTGGAAACGCCTTTTTCCAAGGCATTGAGCCTGGAGACGACTGGAGCGAGCTGGGCACTAACGGACTCGTTGACATGCTCCTTAAGAGCAGAAAGCTGTTGGGCGGTCGACGATTGGATCGCCGCAAGGAGGGAGGCAAGGTCAGTGGGCGCCGCAGGGGGCGCAACGGAAGAAGAGGGAGTGAAAGAAATGGCCTTAGGCGTGACCTCAACTGGAGCAGGCTCCATTAAGGCCATAACCTGAGCCTCGGGGGTGGTGGGGAGAACGACGTCTGATAGGGGTGCCAGCGAGGCAGCCCGCGAGGAAGAAAAGGAAGGGGCGTGAGAGCGCGAGCGGGAGGACTGGTCGACAGGGTCGAACCATTTACCTTTCTTAGACTTAGCGGATGGCTTAGATAGCATGGAGATGGATTTCTCCGCAGCCTCTTGTATAGCCACTTTCCGCTCCGCCAGTTCAATTTTCGACTGGTTTTTGAAGGTGTTGAGTTCAGACTGGTATTGGTCTTTGAGGTGTTCTAGCGTCTCCCGGTAACGTGAAGACGCCTCCGCTTCCGCACGGGCCTTGTACTCGGCCTCCAGGCCGGGGAAGATGGATTTGTAGTATGTGCGGGCGTCATCGTTGGCCTGCGCCTCAGCTTTAATTCTCACGGCATGCATCAGTTCACCATTGGTATCAAGGAGCTTGTCCTTGCGGGCGGCGAGCCATTCCATGGCCCAAGGGATGAAGTAATCGGACACAGTATTGTCAAGGAGTACGTTGCGGGCGTGTTCGTGGAGATTAAGTGCATTCACATGCACCCAATTCTCGATCAATGGGTCTGTGTCAACCTCGGCGATTTCACGAGCTTCGGGGGCGCCAGACTCTGTGATAAGGGAAGTGAAGGCAGCCTTGAGGCTGGCAAGTTGAGTCTCGACCCACGACTCGGACTTGGCGGCGACTTCGCGCAGCTGTTGATTGACGATGGTATGGTGAGCCGCGTGGATGTTCTGGTCGCAGGACATCAGGACGGATTCCCAATGGGCTTTGGTGACAGGGCGGCGGCACTGCTCCAGGCAGCGCACGCAAGTCTCCCAATCCCCTGGGTCTTCCTTGTAGTCGCCGAAGTATTCACTGAGGCTGATGCAAGTGTTCACACATAGGTTGAACATATGGGTGTCGTCAGGGTCGAGGGAATTCATTGCATCGGGGGTGGCATCATTTCCGTGTGTGATACAGATACTGCGGTGAATAGTGACAAGGAGATCGGCCATGACTGCCAGCCAGGCGGACCGTGGGAAAGCGACGGAGTTCGAATTAGAGGCCGCATCGAAGCCACGAAGCAACAGCAACTCTAGACGCTTGAAGGCAGCGAAGTCAATGGCACCCTCGTCGCCGACGTCAAAGTCAGTGTGAACGATAGCACGGGGGTTGGTGATGGGGTGAGGAGGGGGAGTGACATCCGAGGAGGAGACGGCCTCGACTCCAAGGGGAGGAAATTCAGAGGGGGGAGGAAGTTTCTCAATGAAAATGTGGGCCATGGCCACAGAGGAAGAGGGAGGGAGGGAAACGGACTCGGAGGAGGAGGACAATGTAGAATGTATTGTAGAACAAGGTGTTTCAAGTTGTAAACACAAGCACCAGCAGTAGGAGTCGCGAGATACTCAGGCGGTATTCCTAGATGATGGTGGTTGAGGGAAAAGGATTGTGTTGCAGGTGTCAATGCCCGCTGTATCGTTTTCGTTGGCTTCAAAAGGCCCTGTTGTCTCAACAATTTCCTCTCCGGCCAGCTTTCCTCCAGGGTCCGGGGCAATCAGCCTCCCTCCCCCCTCCTGTCCGCTTGCAACAGCGCATCAAGTTTGTGCCAACCCTGTTGCAGCGCCTCACGCCCCTGCGTTTGCCCTCGTTCTGGTAACACTTGAGCTCTCGCTTTCGTGGCAGCGGCGCTTCAGGTATGTGATTGCCCTGTAGCAGCACCTCGGTGCATTTGCCCTTGCCTGTCTACAGTATCTCGATTTTGTGCTCACCACTCCTTCGCAGGCGCTGCACCTAAGCGATTTTCATTGCGTGCAGCTGACGCGGTGTCTAGCGCCGCTGGCCTCGTGTGTGCCTTCCCAACCCCCGCTCCCGCTGTGCCTGTCGCGAACTTACTACTTGTTGAGCAGTAGACAGTAAAGCGACTTGGGCTTGGAGTCGGAGGTGACCGTACCAAAGGCAAAGTAACGAGATATAGGCAAGGAGGAGCGAGAGGGCAAAGTGGAGGGGAACCTCCAGAGTGATGATGGGGGGAAGACAAGAGAATAGTCTGGGGACTATTCGCTACAATTCACAGGTCTTATATACTAATACAGGGGGGTCCGTGCGCTACTTAAGGGTAGGTCAATCAACGGACTGCGGGTACGAATCTAACCATATATGGTACAAGGTGATCAGTCAGCTGTATGTCGGAGTCTAGAAGTACATGACTCATTCTGCTGCGCAATGGCGTGATTGCTGCGCAGATGAGTAAGGCTGCTGCGCAAAGCTGTGCGCTGAGTAAGACCCTTCTGATTGGGTCGGGGTTCTCGGGGTTGACTTGGTCTTTCCGACTGTCTTCCAGACGTCGGTTACAGGGCGGACCGCTTTCCCGAAGCGGGCCGTTCGCGCCATCCGGATCGCTTGTCCGCTAGGGGCGCGTGACTGGACTTGGGCACGTGACACATCACGTGACCTTGAAAGTACGGAGGGGTCACGTGACTGGTCACGGGGTCGGGTCACATGAGTTTTCCCACGATCACGTGACCCCGGGTTTATCTTCAACGCTTGACTATAGCTTAGCTTTAGGGGCGGGACTTGTGGACTTAGAGGTATCGCTAGCGATCCCCTCTTTAGCTTGGGTGTCATGGGGGGCGAGTGCGTAACGGGTGCTTGCGTGCGTGCTTGTGTGGTAGTCACGATCGCGGCCGAAGGCCGCGGTCGCGACAGTATCCCCTCTTTAGGCTTCCCTTGCGCCTGCAAGGCTTGTGCTCGTATTAATCGTGTTTTGAAATCTTGTAACAACTCTTGGGCGTGTGTTAGTTCTTTGGCCGGAAGCCAAGAGTTTTCGGAGTCTGGGTAGCCTTTCCACTTGACTAGGTATTGCGTACTTTTCTTATTTCGTGTAGGTCGTGCCGCAAGGATTTTTTCTATTTCGTAATGTCCTTCTTCTCCGCTAACAATTTCTGGGGGTGGTCGTGTAAAATTAGGACCGTGTGCGGCGGTTTCAACGTATGGTTTCAATAGTGAATTGTGGAATACAGGGTGTATCTTCATCGTCGGAGGTAGTTCTAGTTTGCAGTTCGTCTCAGTGGCCCAAAGGACTTTGAAGGGGCCATAGCGTCGTGGTGCGAGTTTGGCTTTAGGATGTGTGGTCTGGAGATTCGTGGCTTCGAGTAAAACGAGGTCGTCTTTGTGGAAGGTGTGTGATGGTTCAGGGGGTTTTCCTTTGCGCATTTCATTAGCTGCGAGTAATAGAGCCGCGGTGACTTCTTTGCGTATTTGCTCTAAATACTGTATGCGTTCGTCCACGCTTTGTAGTCTGGTCTGCAAGTATAACGGTGGTTTAAAGGTGGGCTGGAACCCATACCAGACTTCGAAGGGTGATTTATGGGTGCTGCGATGTGGACGAGCATTGTGCGCGAATTCAATGATGGGGAGTAAGTCTGCCCAATTATCCTGCTGGAAGTTTCCACAGATACGAAGGTATTGCTCGATTTCCTGGTTGACTCGTTCGGATTCTCCATCTGTTTGCGGGTGAAACGCTGTTGATAATCTTTGTTCAATGCCTAGTTTTCGCCATAGTTCGCGTGTTACTTGTGCTGCAAATTGAGGACCTCTGTCCGAGATTATTGCTAGAGGGAAACCCGTGCGTTTCCATACGTTGTCTAAGAGTAGTTGACTGGTTTGTTCTGCGGTGATGGTTTTGTGACATGGAGATAGAATTATCGCCTTGCTGTGGCGGTCTACAACTGTGAGGATGCTGTCGTATCCTTTCGACGTGGGGAGGTCTGTGATGAAGTCCAT
>QFFA01003980.1:0-15041 GCA_003316565.1 Russula foetens | reverse complement strand
AGGTGCGCGCTCAAAACCATGAAAACGCTGTCCGACCTTCATGCCTGCATAGATTTTGCTGCATCTGGGCAGGACGCTATCGCCATGGTATTTACTTTCTTTACTTTATGGCTGCATACACACTCCAAGAAACGGTGTTACAGAGGGCCATATTTCCTCAGCCCAAGTGCCATCTACTGCTTGCAGACCCTGCGGCCATCAAAGTACGTCCACACGATCTAGAATCGAGTCTAAAGTCCTTAGCACTGCCTTGTAGGAGGTCACAAACTCTCGCGCAAAATTTCCAAAGCCGGTACTTCGATACGAAGTATTGACCCTTTTTGGACCGAACATCGTGTCTTCGGAAGGAGAGGAATGGAAGAAGGTTAGAAAGATCTCCGCTCCTGCATTCTCAGAGGTAAGCACATGGCAAATTTCTTCACCTGTATCTGAATGCGATCACCAGAGAAACAACAAATTAGTATGGGAGGAGACTATCCGGATTATGGAAGACATGTTCGACAACGTCTGGGGAGACCGATCCGAGATTGTTGTAGATCACTTTGGGGATATCACTCTTCCGGTATGACACTATCATACGCGCGCCACCTATCTTCCATGCTTTAATCTTATCCCGATCCCCCTACAGATTGCTCTTTTTGTCATCGGTGCTGCAGGTAGTCTGCGTCCCTTTTCGATCGTCCCAGACTGACGTGAGCGAATATTAGGATTCGGGCGTCGAGTGACATGGACCAGCGACCTCGTTGTTCCTTCTGGCCATGAAATGACCTTCAAGGATGCCCTTCGCATTATGTCCACGAATTTGATTATGAAAATCATTCTTCCAGTGTGGACACAGAACCTAACAAAGCACAATAGGACGGTTCAACAGTCATTCGTCGAGCTGAAGGTCAGTTATTTCAACCTCTCGTAATTGTAGGTGTGTCATCTGAACCTCACGCTTCGAAAGCAATACATGCTGGAAATGGTGGATGCTCGCAGGACTTCGGGTGAAGCCGAAGAACGATATGATCTGTTTAGTGGCCTTTTGTATGCCTCACACGAGGAGGTGGACGATGGGGGTGTGTTGAGTGACGATGAGCTTATTGGTGAGCATTCAAATGTCGTACCATTTCGCATTCCTCAGCTACGTCTTATCTCACATCCTAGGAAACATGTTTATCTTCCTTATTGCCGGACACGAGGTGGGACTACAGTATCGTTTTGCTCTGGCCTCATGGTGGCTAAAACATTTCCCTACAGACCACGGCCCATACGCTTTGCTTCGCATTTGGCTTGTTGGCACTCTTTCCGGATGAACAAGAGCGGTTGTATCAACACATCAAAGGTGTGATGCCCAACCTAGATGGGATACCCGTACGTTCTAGGGACCCTCATTCATACTAAGAGCTGACCCCTCCCCCATCCCTCGTAGAAGTACGAAGATATGAGTCGCTTAACATACCCTTTAGCGTACGTCCACCAGACTGTTCACCATAATGAGGGTTCTCATCCACAGGTAGCATCTTCTACGAGACTCTGAGGATGTTGTAAGTCCCTACTTGGTTGATTGCTGTATCAAACTTATGGTCACCCACAGCCCGCCAGTGCGTTGATTAAATCTGTGAGATTCGAACGCCAACCGTACCCTATGATCATTAGGTGCATGACATCCCGAAGATAGCCGCGGAAGATACAACATTGACTGTGAGCAATGCCGATGGTGGTGATGGAAAAACGACATTCCCTGTTCCAGCCGGGACACAAATCGAATTTCACGTGCCCGGCCTTCATTATAATCGTATGTCGAGTGGATGTGTCCCAGGGAATGGTTCTCACAGGGCCTTATAGCGCGCCACTGGAAGGACCCTCACAAATTCATGCCAGAGAGGTTCCTTGGTGACTGGCCGAGGGACGCGTTCATGCCGTTTAGTCAAGGTAAATTTCTCTTCAACCCAGTGCTTTGTTATCACCACTCAAGACTTCTTTGCAGGTGCCCGGGCCTGTCTGGGCAGACGGTGCGAACCCTTGCAATATAATCGGGATCATTCCTCATAAAACAAAATTTCTAGATTCTCCGAAATTGAAGCGGTAGCGGTTATGACTATGCTAGTGTCGAAATATAAGATCGAGGTCAAGGAGGAACCTGAATTTGTTGGCGAGACATTCGAAGAGCGCTATGCTCGTGTACTGGCATTCGACCAAGCTTTGACCTTAGCGTAAGTGATATCCGGATTCCCGTAGCCATCTAACGGATATCTTCCAGTCCCAAGCGTGTATCCTTGGTATTTAAGAGGAGATAATCTTCTTGGCTACCTCTTTTTCTGTCTCGACCCTGATCCATGTGTTGGAATCATGACGTAGGAACTGCTGTTTATGCCAACTGTCTTTGAAAATCCTCTATAGGTGG
The DNA here is from genome assembly GCA_003316565.1 of Russula foetens. Taxonomy (NCBI): domain Eukaryota; kingdom Fungi; phylum Basidiomycota; class Agaricomycetes; order Russulales; family Russulaceae; genus Russula; species Russula foetens. Next base: position 12,652 of record QFFA01003980.1, on the reverse strand, counting down.
AGGAGCTAGTCTCTCGTCTCGTCTGAGTCTTTAACCCCGTTCCCATAGCCGCGGCTCTTTTGTAGTACTCGAATACAGTCCTTCTCGGACTGGCAAATACAATATCTGTTCTGGCTGTGAAAAAAAGATGCGAATAATTCAGACAGGGTCATAGCGCGAACCCCAAGCCCGTCGTCGATGAATAAATGCGACACTGCTCGAGATTTTGCCGTCGCACCGATCTAAGAGCAATAAATCGATGACTTTTATGGTTCTCGTGCGTTACCCGGGAGCCTGGTTTTTTCCTCCGTGAGTTGATCTACTCCGCGCGGATATACCACTAGAGTGGGGGGGGGATGTATGACACATTCAGTTTGGCGTCTACCGACAGCTGGTGCCAGTGGCAGGTGCTGCACTTTCCCCTTCAAGTTGATCGGTGCTGTAGCTGCCAGTGATCCGAATCATCGTGACACCACTCTTCCTGCTCCGGAGGGGCACTCAAGACTGGAGAGCACTGGCAGAGGGAGGGACTTTCCGACAACAATACAAATACAGCAGTACACAAATTACACGAACGGATGTAAGTCTTTCTCAAGTCGTGACAGCACACAACGGATCGATTATCTAGCTCCACAAACAGAGTACTCACCACCTCTCTACATCAAAGCGCCCATGCAGGCGCTGGTTGATCCGAGGCACACTCTCCGAAGTCAACTAACCATGGCGTACCAGAAAATCGAGTAGAACTTGTGAGCATGCAGATGAGTGGCCACGATGGCTTAGAATGAGAAACATGACGTACTGAGCCCGCAATATGTTTCGAATTTCCCCGCCCGCATACACGACACCATCTCGTCGACCGACATAAGCCGTCCGCATCATCGCACATCACAACTCACAACCAAACAAACCGTGAAAAAAGACAGACCTCGAAGGACTCGACTTCACCGTCCCTCGGCGCAAGCCGCACCTCTCCGGGCTCGATGCGCATATCATTACACGAACTCAACCTTGGGCTGCAACCACCACGGCCTCGGTTTGGTAGTACAGTAGTAACTTGGAGCGCCGACCGCATGTGCCCGCTTGCGCACCAATTCACGATCTAGCCTCGCCTCTTCCTCGGCTTCACTTAGGAGCGTGTCGAAACGCTGACATCCCACCCGCGATACCGTCTGCGACCGAGCTGTCGAGCATGCCTGGGTGGCTTTACACGCGCAAGCGGGACAGATCAGAGCTTGTGTGACAAAGTGGGGCTCCATTAATATTGCATTTGCCTTCCTTTGCAAGCCCAGGCAGGAGGGTTTGTACATACGAGCAAAGGACAAGGGCTCTACGCGCGAGGTGAGTTGAGGGGGAAATGGGAGACCGAAGGTGAATGCGGTCGCGTGGCCGGTGATGAAGAGAGGGGAAGTGCTACGGTGAAAGGGGGGGGAGTGTGTAAAATGGAGGAATCTTGCAAGAGGAGGCCATGCCTCGACATATGCGACGTGGACTGACGGGATTTTCGTGGTGGCGCGCGTTTGTGGCGTCGGCAAACATGTCTTGGGCGATCTGCGTGCCTTCGGTCGTAAGGATTGGGGTGCGACAAGAACGGAATTTACTGTGTTGTAGTAGGCGTCGGTCATGTGGCAATGAGGGTGGATGAGGAAAGGTTGAGGCGAGGCGCGTAAATGGAAGGGGAAGGAGCGCGAAACGCGAAAGCTCACAGAGTATGTCACGTGATCGCATGAGCTCATAGCCTCACCGGGCCGCAATCCCGCGTATTCCTGCTCAGCTCAACATTCCCAGGGCTACCGACGAGTCACAGTAGTCGGATCCAACTCCACTACTGATACACGTTGTATTAGTACTAGTTTTGGTTTGTCACTGAAGCCAGCCTGCTTAGTGGCGGAGATCATACACGAAATTACTGCTCATGCCACTGGCTTTTCCTTCTACCGCCATCTTGACCTCCTCACCTCCGGGCCCTTCGAGTCCTCCAACACCATATCTGACCATGCCTTCAGTGTTATCTGTCACAATGGCTATCTTTACGATATATCTCGTGCAGCTTCTGTTGCGCCTCCGAAAAGTTGCTCGTACTGTCGGGTCTGTCTGCTTTCGCCACTCGGAGTGACCAGTTGACCAAACCCCACAGCACATCCGCAGCCATCTCCCTGGCCCGTTCTTCCTTCTCGACCCAGTCTCTCACCTAGGTTATGTGATTGGACGTGTGGCCTGGTCGATTCCCTATATTTACCTTGGGAATAACTGGATGCTTAGTAGGAACTATGAAGGTATGGGTGTTGAAACGTAGGAAGACGCTGTCTGACCTGTATTCCTGCGTAGATTTTGCTGCATCTGGACAGGATGCTATCGCCATGGTATTTTCATTCTGTGCTTTAGATCCAATGTACACGCTCAAAACGGTGATCTCGAAGTTGACTGCACTCCCTCGGCCCGAGTGCTCCCTACTACTTGCAGATGCTGGGGCTATCAAAGTACGTTCATTCTACTTCCGATCGATTCAGATGCCTTCAACCTCGTTTGTAGGAGGTCACAACCTCTCATGCAAAGTTTCCAAAGCCGGTATCTCGATATAAATCACTGACTGTTTTCGGTCCGAATATCGTCGCTTCGGAAGGAGAGGGATGGAAAAGATACCGAAAGATTGCCGCTCCGGCATTCTCAGAGGTGAGTTTTTGATACCTTTCATTGCCCAAATCTGAATATGATCACCAGAAAAACAACAAATTAGTGTGGGACGAGACCACCCTTATTATGACGGACCTGTTTGACAGTGTCTGGGGCGACAAGTCCGAAATTGTCGTAGACCACTGTGCGGATATCACTCTTCCGGTACGCCACCTATTTTCATGCTTTGCTTTATTCCAACACCCCAGCCAGATTACTCTTTTCGTCATTGGTGTTGCAGGTTGTTTATGTCCTGTTCCGGTTGTTCTTGACTCATGTGAGCAAATACAAGGATTCGGGCGCCGGGTCACATGGACGAGCGACCTCGCTGTTCCTCCTGGCCACCAAATGACTTTCAAGGATGCCCTCCACATTCTGTCTACTAATTTAATCATGAAAATCATTCTTCCAGATTGGACGAGGAACTTGACGAAACACAGTAGGAAAGTTCATCAATCATTCATCGAGTTGAATGTTTGTTATTCTATTCCGTCCAACATGACCTAGTTATGGATGTGTCGCTGATACCCCATACTTTGAACAGCAATATATGCTGGAAATGGTGGAAGCTCGCAGGGCTTCACATGAAACAGAGGAACGATATGATCTGTTCAGCGCCCTTCTGAGTGCATCAGAAGATGAGTTGGACAGTCGGTCTGGGTTGAGTGACGAGGAGCTTATCGGTAAGCATCAAAATGTCACACCGCTTCACATTCCGGAGGTCTTACTCGCCATCTTAGGAAACGTGTTTATGTTCCTTCTCGCTGGGCATGAGGCAGGCGCATCCACTTACTCGGACCGAGTAGTGACTAAAACGCTTCTCTCAGACCACAGGCTACACGCTGTGTTATTCATTAGGGTTATTGGCTCTCTACCCGGATGAACAAGAGCGGCTGTATCAACACATCAAAGGTGTAATGTCCAACCTGAGTGGAATAGAGACAGGAATACCTGTATGTTCTATAAACCCCCACTTATATAAACGGCTGACACTCCTTTCCTCACAGAAGTACGAAGATATGGGTCGCTTCACATACTCGCTAGCGTATGTTTATTAGGTTGTAAACCAGAACGAGGGTTCTTATTCACAGATAGCGTCTTCTACGAGACTCTCAGGCTATTGTGAGCCATCATTTGATTGTTTCCATAACGAACTTACACGCCTACAGCCCTCCAGTACGTTTACTGAATGTGTAAGCTATGAAGCCAACCTTGCGCCGTGTGCATCAGGTACATGGCATCCCGAAGATAGCCACAGAAGACACCACATTGACTGTGGGCAATGCTGAGGGTGGAAAGACAACATTCCCTGTCCCGTCCGGGACCGAGATCGTTTGTCACTTTCCTGGCCTGCATTACAATCGTACGCGCAAAGAGCATTTCATCCTTGAGAATGATCCTTACAAAGCCTCGTAGCGCGGTACTGGAAAGACCCTCGCAAATTCATGCCAGAGAGGTTCCTTGGCGACTGGCCGAGAGACGCCTTCCTCCCTTTCAGTCAAGGTAGATCTCGCTTCGTTGATACATTTTATCCAAGACTCAAGAATACATTATAGGTGCCCGTGCTTGCGTGGGGAGGCGGTACAAACTGTCACTGTATAGTCTGGATTGGTACTCATGAATGATTTTCAGGTTCTCTGAAACTGAAGGAGTAGCGGTCATCACCATGCTGGTGTCGAAATATAAAGTCGAGATCAAGGAGGAGCCCGAATTTGCCAACGAGACGTTCGAAGAGCGCTATGCTCGTATAACGGCATTCGACCAAACTCTCACTACAATGTAAGCGATGTCCAGACTTTCTAGCCATCTAACAAATACCCTTCTAGTCCTGTCCGTGTGCCTTTGGTATTTAAAAGGAGATGACCGTATGTTCTTTATCATTTGGCCATTTTTCTTTCTCTGCCACCCTATAGATGTGGGAGTTCTTTAGTCGTCCCTAACCCTGTCCCTAGTTCCCATTGGGTTCTACCAGTAGTTGTATTTGTATCATGGCAGTCTTTCATAACCAACTGATGTCGCGCTGTCCGTCTTGACTATGAACACGGTTTCAGAACAGACCCGCTTCTGTTGGAATCTTTGCTCTCACATTGAACCAGAATCGCACCACCTGGCGTGGGTCAACTGATAGGTCTCAGGCCTACAGTTGTCCACGTTACCCAGGTCCCAACTGAAGACGCTGTCCAACCATCTTTGGGGATTGATCCACTCTGTGCGGTTGCGTTTCGTTATAATTGCTCCCCAAGGCTCCCCAAGGGCAGGCACGATGTATAAACGTCCATGGCGGTGCAGTGTTTACGCCCGGGTGATGGCAGTGATGCAGGAGCTTTTTTTTTTCAACCGAGAGTTATTGGCGCCTCGAACGAGAGTCGCCGCGAGATCTAACTTAACAACGTTCTTCTCACGTGATCCGACTCCGTGGTTGATGGTTGGGATTTCGATGGAAAGCGTCCTACTTATACTACATTTCCACCGCACACACCTCCTGGTTCTTGGGTCAAACTCAACAATCTCCCTTCTTCCAATCACTCCCCTTTCCAAAGTCAGGCCCTCCTCGAAACAAATCGAATAGAGGAGAGGATGACTGACCGTTCAGCTCGTGGGTCAACAACGTAAAAAGTAGGCTCGTAGACGTCAACAAAGTGTGCCTTGGTTTACTTCCTGTCCCCGCATGGTTTTGAACCTTTTCAGGTAGCAGACTAGTTCACATACGCCTACTCAGAAAATCTGCTACCACTGTCTGCCCAACACACACCTCCCCTCCAGGACACGTGTTGATGTCTATTTCAAGAGGAACTCGATTTTCCGCATACTCTCATACCTCCCCGAGCTCCGTGCCACTCTCCTCCATGTTAAACCAATGGTCGACGTAGTTTCAGGGATCGCTGAGTCCGTGTTGTTGTACGGTTCGATCGACGACATCAGTACGTCCCCTGTTCCTCGCCTCCCTCATCCGCACAACCGCAGTGACGTGTGCCCTCCCCTCCGACCGCGGCGAACATTCAAGTTGTGGCCAACTTAGTCCGCAATCCTCCCCCTTCCTCGCACCAACCACGCGTTCGGCACCTCCTCCTGCGGAGCTCCTCGGACGCGCGGTGTTTTTTCTTTCCTCTCTCATCACTCTGGGCCGCTTGGGCTGGGTAGCTGCCCTCATGTGTTTTCTCTCACAGATCGTCAATGCGGTGCTAGTAAGCTCGTTCGCCGGGACAACTGCGCTTCTCGATGAATTAGAGATCACCCATCCTCCCCAAAGTCGAACTTGTCTTCCTCGCGATGGGAATTGATATGGTGGTCTGAAAAACGTACTCCAGATGCGGACGCGACGCAGCGCTGTTCGAAGCATGGCCTGAGTGTGCTGGCTCCCCTCCGCATTTCACGTACCCGCAATGTCTTCCGCCGCTTACGAAATGCAGACTTGTCAAGGGAAAGTGGAAAGACTTTGACATTTCCAACCTGCTATGAGACGGTGTTTCGCTACTCAAGGCACGGCGCTATGAGCGCTGATCCAGCCATGGGGCGTCTGCACAACGTCGAGTTGTGGGTATCGTTGAGGAACTGCTGGTGAGTCCACTACCCTTGCTAAATGACCTCGCTCGCGGCTATGAGTGGTGCGGAGCGCAGGGAACTGGCCATGAGCTCACAAGCTTGCATGCGAAGGGCCATGGTATATGCCAACCGGGGTTACGCCCGCCAGTCGCCTTGTGCCACGTTATCCATCCAGAATACTTATTCCTCTTTTTCGTCCACTGTAATAGATATTATTGCGAAGAATGGCAGTCATCCTGGGGAGGCCGAAATGTGAACTTGCGGGCCCTTCTCGTCCATGTTCTAGATGTACTCTGTAACATGGGTTAGAAGGGCCTTCAGCTTGGTGTAAGCTGTAATCGGGTTCAATTATTGTGTCAAATTTTGTGTAGCGCATCGACGTCCACATTCCTCGATGCCCCATTTTCTCCCCATCCCAGTTGCTTCTTCCCTTCCCTTGTCTTTCTCCTCTCGATCGCATTCTCATAACTCTTTGCTGCTTGACCTGGACCTTTATTCTTATCTCCCGCTTATAATGCCGTTTTCTTCCCATCGAGTCCGTCACCGAAAGGTAAGATCGACCATCCTTGGAGGTCTCTGATAGACGTGCGACTAATATCCTCTAGTACCAGTGTCTCTCCCGATGCCTCCCAGCTTCCTGCGAGTTTTTGGGTCTCATAGCCCCGAGCGTAGTCTGTTGGTCCACATATTCAAATTCGTCATTGCAGACAATGAATATAGGTAAACCCCATAGCGGTCCGAACCATCATGGCTGCGTCTGTTATGCACCGATTGGCCACCTCTCTTCCCGATACGATCATGCCTCGGAAATATTGGATTTCGCCTAGGAGACACTACTCTGGGGTCGATATATCATCGGTCGCAGGATGACTTCTCGTTATTCGGTTCTCGAGTGCGATCGAGGTGTAGTATCAGCAACAACAGCTAGGTTGGCATAGAAGACTCTACATAGCTGGCACTGGTGCCAGTTCCAGTCAGGAGCACCATCGTTGGGCAGTGGATCGATTTATGGGAGGTAACGACCGCACACCACACGAGGTATATGCGGGGTCCTTTTATCATCGCCGAACATTGATCCACCAAAATAATCGCCCTTCGTTTCAGGTTTGTCTCCGATCACACCCGATGTCCCCTGTCATGCGATTCTCCCATCTGTCTCGTGGTACCTTCGCAGATGATGGGTGTAGATATTCCAGTCCTTTGAGGAGTTCTGCCCCAAGTTCGATAGACAAGAGGGGTTCTGGAAACGTGCTGGAGGCCGGGAGGACATTCTCGGCGTGCTCCCAAAGCTTTGAAAGAGGTATATAAATAGTGTCGCTTCGTTTCTGAGACCTTCGTAACTGATCCCATCCCTGCTCATCTTTTGTCGGAGAGAGTGGTATTTTCTACGCTATCGTCAAAGCATTTATATTGGCTGCAACATTTGACGCGTCAGCGCCTAAAGGATAACAACTCGATACGTTCATGCCGCGCTGGGGATAAGTCAAGTTCTTGTTCCCCGATTGTCAATATCTAACTACACAATAGTCACGGTACTTCTCGTAAACTTGAAAGGCACTAGAACCTAGTTGATCTGTTCACAGTCGCTCAGATATTGCCCACTTAGTTATCGGAATTTCCAGAGCTCATCACATTCTGCGAAGTCAAGGTCATTTACAGACAGGTCTCGATTGCCCCCGCCACCATCGTCCCACCCGTTCCGACAAATCAATACCGTGACCAAAGAACGAAACGGGAAGTCTATTCCTAGATTGGACTCAATTAACAATAATGTGATCATTTGGTCTTTCGATTGGGTTAGAGTACCGGCCAGTTTGAACGAGAATGTGCAGCATCATCTGTCTGTAGACACCAAATGTGTCGTGGTGACAGATTTATACATCACGCACCCACTTTAACGAGCGCTTGTAACGGTACATATCCGCGCGGAGGATATCAACTTGTTGATGAGGGCAAGACTAGCCTCCTGGGTAGCGCACGAAAGCCACACGATCTTCAAAATTGAACTAGTGAGCAATGAAGGTTGGTGCGATGGTAAAGTTCCGAGCGGTGCCGCGTTTATTCACTGACGCGCCTAGAGTTCGCGCTGAGACCCTGTATGAATTATTCGCATTTTTTTTTCACAGGCAAAACGGGTAGTTAGGGGTTCAGATGAGAGACTAGCTCCTACATCCACAGGACTCAAAAACATTTGGAAATTGTAATAAAACACCAGTTCCTACATCGGAACACATGACCTTGTCACGTGGTTCTGGGTCAAGACAGAGGGGAAAGAGGCGAGGTGGCTAAGGATATTATCTCCTCTTAAATACCAAGGGCACACGGATAGGACTGGGAGGTATTCGTCAGATGGCTATGGGAATCTGGGTATCACTTACATTGTGGTCAAACCTTCGTCGGATGCCAGTATACGAGCATAGCGCTCTTCGAATGTCTCACCAGCAAACTCAGGCTCCTCCTTGATCTCGATCTTATATCTCGACACCAGCATCGTCAGGATCACTATCCCTTCAGTTTCGAAGAATCTGAAAACCGTTCGTGAGGGCTGATTTCAATTATACCTCAACTGTTCGCACCGTCTCCCCACACAACCCCGGGCACCTGCAAGGGAGTCTTCAGTGATAAAATGAGGCACCTAGGCGAAGAAAAATTTACCTTGACTAAACGGCATGAAAGCGTCCCTCGGCCAGTCACCAAGGAACCTCTCTGGCATGAATTTGTGAGGGTCCTTCCAGTACCGCGCTACAAGACCCCGTGAGGACCATTCCCTGGGACACATCAACTCGACATACGATTATAATGAACGGCGGGCACGTGAATTCCGATGTCTGTCCCGGCTGGAACAGGGAATGTTGTCTTTCCGCCATCAGCATTTCTCACAGTCAATGTTGTATCCTCCGCAGCTATCTTCGGGATGTCCTGCGCCTAAGGGTCATAGGGTACGGTTGGCCTTCGGATTCACAGATTTGATCAACGTACTGGGGGGCTGTGAATGATCGTAAGTTAGATAAAGCAATCAACCAAGTATGGACTTACAACAGCCTTAGAGCCTCGTATAAGACGCTACCGCTGGATGAGGACCCTTATTATTGTAAACAGTCTGATGAACTTACGCTAAAGGGTATGTGAAGCGAGTCATATCTTCGTACTTCTACGAGGGATGGGGGGAGGGGTCAGCTCTTAGTATGAATGAGGGTCCCTAGAACGTACGGGTATCCCATCTAGGTTGGGCATCACACCTTTGATGTGTTGATACAGCCGCTCTTGTTCATCCGGAAAGAGTGCCAACAACCCAAATGTGAAGCAAAGTGTATGGGCGGTGGTCTGTAGGAAGGGAAGTCTTTAACCACCGCGCCGCCAGAGAAAGAGGATAGGCCTTCTACCTCGTGTCCAGCAAAAAAGAAGATAAACATGTTTCCTAAAATGGGAGGTAAGACGTGGTCAAGGGATGCAAAGCGGTACGACATTTGGGTGCTTACCAATAAGCTCTTCGTCATTCAACGCACCCCCATCTTCCGGCTTCCCTTGTGAGGCCTCCAAAAGGCCACTAAACAGGTCATATCGCTCCTCGGCTTCACCCGAAGTCCTGCGAGCTTCCACCATTTCCAACATGTATTGCTGTTCAAAGTGTAAGGCGTGGATGACACATCCACAATCACCAGCGGTCATAATAACGGACCTTCAGCTCGACGAATGACTGGTGAACCTTCCTATTGTGCTTTGTTAAGTTTTTTGTCCACCCCGGAAGAATGAGTTTCAAAATTATATTCGTAGACAGAATGTGAAGGGCATCCTTGAAGGTCATTTCATGGCCAAGGGGAACAACGAGGTCGCTGGTCCATGTCACTCGACGCCCGAATCCTAATATCCACTCAGATGAGTCTGTGATGATTGAAACGGGACAAAGACTACCTGCAACACCGATGACAAAAAGAGCAATCTGCAGGGGGGGACCGGGATAAGATTCAAGCACGGAGGATAGGTCGCGCGTATCATACTGGAATAGTGATATCCATAGCGTGATCTACAACAATTTCGGACTGGTCTCTCCAGACGTTGTCGAAAAGGTCTTCCATAATCCGGATAGTCTCGTCCCATACTAATTTGTTATTTTTCTGGTGATTGAATTCAGATACTGGTGAAGAAAATTGCCTTATGCCTTACCTCTGAGAATGCAGGACCGGCAATCTTTCTAACCTTCTTCCATTCCTCTCCTTCCGAAGTCACGATGTTCGATCCGAAAACGGCCAATGCTTCATATCGAGGTACCGGCTTTGGAAATTTTACACGAGAGTTTGTGACTTCCTACCAGACAGGTTGAAGGTGTTTGACTCGACTCTAGGTAGAGTGGACGTACTTTGATGGCCGCTGGGTCCGCAAGCAGTAGATGACACTTGGGCTCAGGAAATAGGGACGTCTTCAACACCATTACTTTAAGTGTGTATCCGCCATACAGTAAAGTAAGGAAATACCATGGCGATGGCGTCCTGTCCAGATGCAGCAAAATCTATGCAGGCATGCAGGTCGGACAGCGTTTTGAAGTTTTCCTGGCTTTGAGCCCATACCTTCATAGTTCCTATGGAGCATCCACGCGGACCCAGGGTGTATATAAGGAGCCGGTCGGGTCATGCGTCTGAGCAAGTAACCTATGCGAGAGATAGGGTAGACGAGGAGGAATAGACCAGAGAGGTTGCTATGGGAAATGGCCGGAGGTTAATCCACTGATCATTTTGAATTGTCGAAAGCGCACTGACCCGAGATTGCGAGCGGCCCTTCGGAAACCCAAGAACAGATGCACGAAGTATATGCAGAAGAGAGAGATCCCAACAGATAGGAGCATGGGCATGGTTAGATATGGGTGATGGAGGAGAAGAAGAAGAGAGGTTGATATGGAAATTTCGAGGCCATGAGCCCTGGCCGCGGCCACGGATGAAGTATTAGAACACTAGTGCCACGTGTCCTCATGGCGTTTGAGCATGACCTTCGCTCTGGGGAGGAGTTCACCATACTGTATTCACCTGAGAAGGCCTCCTCAGGCTGACGGTGACCGTTGTGCGCGGGCGTTAATTTCAAGCGTTACTAGTCTTACCGGAGAACTGACCATGATCATCATGAATTGAGAGACGTCGACCTGCAGAGCCACAACTGCGAGTTGGCTGCGATGGCGGCTCGACACGATCCACCAATCAGCTTTTTCAGAGCCCGACAAGGTGGCTTCGGGTGTCACAGAGGGCTGGCTTGATTTCCGGGAAATGGCCATGCCTCAACCGATGATCCCATATTAATACCGCCAATGTTGGGCAAAGTATATAGCAGATAGGTATGCGAAACGACGCGCATCCCAATTTGTTGACCAGACCCCAACAAGCTGCAGTTCCTGAAGGAGGGAATTCACAGCTCACCCCTGCAGCCGAGTTTGAGACATTTGTGACTCCTTAGGCTTTACGCAATTCTGGAATCAGCTATATGCGCACCCTCATGCAACCATGACCAGTTCACTGGCACGTGTCATGCGTACGGAACAATAGCAGCCGTACATGAACAAAACGAAATTGGTTTCCTGAGAGTAAGGCCCAGGGGCGGTAACAGATACAGTAGAGGCCATCCAAAAGGAGGAAATGCTAGCGCGACGGTTGCCGCGGTCGTGAGAACTCGGAAGGAAGGGGAAGTGAGGAGAGGATGAGGATGAGGATGAGCGAGCCAGCACGCAGAGAGGATTCGGACGAGACGACACCAAAAGGGCTTCATATTCGAGTCCCTCGTCACAGGACAGGAAGGGAGTAGGATGTCTGTACATAGGAGAGCGTATGTACCGTGTACCGTCACGGTGCAACTTGAATGTGCTCCAAGTCGTCTCCTCGGCTTTGTGAGACTCCAGAGTTTTGAGTGCCCGGCCGAACGGTCAAAATCTAGACAGGAATGTGTGGAAAAAATGCCGATTCCGCGATTTTCGGATTTTGCGTGCTTGTTTGACTCAAGTTCGGACTAGGTCCCAAATCAAGAAGAAGAAAAAGAGCAAACGGTGCGAACCATGGACGCAAACGCTGATTGGTGGTTGACGCCGGGCCGCCATCCCGCCTAAAACCCGTGGGGGCGAGCACAACGTTATCAGCTCATGTGATCATGGATAGCTCTCCGATGCCTACTAGCTTCAAAATCATGTCCGCCCGCACACCGTCGTCGTTGTACCCCTTTAGGTGAATGTGGTGAGCCTGCTTACGCTCAGGTCCCAAATAACACTAATAGGATAAGAACGCGTGGACCTATGGCCGTGCCGCGCACAAATAGCGCTCATGCTGCGCCCATCCCCTCCGAGTTTCTTCCCAACCCTCGCCCCCGCTTATCCTCATACCCCCACATTTGATCATGCCTATGCTCTTGAATATCGTTCTTTCCATTTTCTGTGTATTATCTGTACAGCTCCTCTTGCGTCTCCGAAAGATTTCTCGCAATGTCG
>QFFA01003976.1:0-24754 GCA_003316565.1 Russula foetens | reverse complement strand
TATATATATATATATATATATATCTTGGGGTGTCTGTCAAGGCTGAATAACAACGGTCGGGGTCCCATACCATTCCTACTTGCCAACCTTGCGACGCTCATTTTCTGATTCAGTGGCCATCGGTCAACCTGAATTTGTTGCTCGTCCGGTGGTTGTAAATATATCTTCTGTGGTGTCTGATTTGCGAAAGGACCTGAAAACGTAGTAAGGATCCCACTCCTCCGAGGCTCGCGACAGATATGCCTGTCAGTGTGCAACGATACCCTGGGCGAGGCTGCTATGCTTGACTCCAAAGGATGGTGGTGTACGGTGTGTTCCCTTCAAGTTTTCGTCCAAAAATCTTCCCCACTCTCACCGTGTTGGTCACATCGCTACGTCCTAAAATATGCACCGCCATGATCGCATCAGTCTGAGAAGGGTGACGTAGGCAATTCAACGAGCTCCCTGGGGGCACCTGCATGACAACGGATTGGTGCGTTACGCGATTGGGCTCGCGCGCCACAGGTTCGTCCTTCAGTATTACTGTATGATATGGTAAAACCTGTGCCTAGCCCGAAACAAAGGCCAGTACGTCATCATCTTCCCACTTAACTGCCCGGTGTGGTGCGGTGGTGCGACTCGCATCAGGGGTGTTCGCGGGAGTCAAAGGCCACAGCGGGGGGAATGTGTGCGTAGCGTGATCCTCTTGTCTGGACCAAGGCAGTGCCAAATATGGCAGTAAATTTGGGGAGCAGAAGGACCGGCTGTTGTAGACATGAGATATACGGAAGCGGACGCGAACGCCCGGCCAGTCGTGCGTGGCGTGGGTGGAAACAGTGAACGGTGATAAATTCGGCACAACCGTGACTACGCTATGTCGTTGGCTCGTGAGAAAAGCCCAAACAGCAACAAGCAAACCAAAACCCTCATCGACCGACCGAAACAACACAGGCTACGTCGATGACCACCACGACCGCATGGAAGGCGACGCATGAAAGAGCATGAAAAGAACACGAAAGGAAACTAAGAAATCCGTCAGCAAAAAAGTCACAGAATGATCAGACTCCTCAGGCTGATGACACATGACCAGTAGCTGACCAAGCATCATCAGCCTGATAAAGGCTGATCATTTTATGATCAACTAGAGTCAGCCTTATCATGCTGATCATAGAGTGAACAGCCTGATAGACACTGACCAGGTCATTGTCAACCTATGATCAGTTCACTGAATATTGCTCAGTGAGTGGTCATCTACTGCCAGGCTGACAAACTATGACCAGACTTTGGTCAGCATGGCATTGTAAGGGAGGTACGCTCGTTAGGCTCGGAATCGAGCTCGTTCGGCCTCGCGACGCCCGTTCGAGCATAGTATACTAATCTGACTGCTTTCTAACATTCCCTTGTCTCCCTTTTGCCTAGCTTACTATCGATATCGTATGCCTGCCAAGCGTCGCTGTGCGACGAACGCCACATCCCCTTTGGGGGTTTTTCTCCTTAGTTTTCCTCTCGCTCGTTTCAGTATCCGGTACAAGAACTCCTGTATATAACCCCCTCGCCTGGCTTCGGTCAGGAAAGATACCATACAACGCGCGATGGAATCTTAGACCCTCTTTTCCCCATTATTTGTGTGCATTTCCCCCCCTTTTGTCGCGTTCTTACGGAGCGAGGTTCCATCCTGATAGGATTCCGGTGCGTCTTGCGGATTAACGCCCCGTCGACGTCGCTGGTCCTTTATTCCCTTACTCCAGCGTGTGCGCTCGGCTCTGCCGTAGCGTAAACGATTGGTTTTATTTTATTATATCTTACCTTCCTTTCTTCGAACTCACATTCAGGCTTAACCCCTGATCTACAGCACCTCTACTTAAGACTCTGGCCATGGGACTATTTGTGCGCTACTTTCTGTCCGGCGACGAGCGAGATCTCGAAACATCAATCCTCCAATTTACCCATGCTATATTGCTACCATTTCCCCTCTCTAGAAACATAATTCCACCTTTCTTTCACCTCACACAGGCCCTTTATTACCATGCGCTGGAATCAAAGCTGCCTGGATCCATTGCGTGCTGCCTGAAATACCTGTACTACATGCGACACCCATCATTTGAGCGCCTTGGCGCCACACACAACAAGGTTATAACATTCCTTGTCCGTACACTGAGGCTTCAGATGGAGTTGGAGCCCAGAAATGCGATGCAGTGTCTCGAGGAGATGACAGTACTTTGCCACGAGCAACTCTCTTTGAATCTCTTGGGGCCAGTTCTACAGAACACTATTGAGGTGTTTGCTAGAGCTGTTTTCACCCGTATGGAGGATTCAGGGGACCCACCTTCACAACAAATCATCGAATGCCTATGTGAGGCAAGTACACGCCTACCAGATTCACATACCATTTCCATCGTGCTGTCCAAGTCTTTTCTCCGTCGCTTCATTTTAACCCGGTCGAATAAAGATTACGAAGCCGCGATGACCCACACAAAAAGGATTATCACCTCTCATTCTCCAGTGGAGAGTCCCAACCAATACTTGACACTTGCCTTAGCTGCAGCTGCACAGACTGCGTATGCCCGGTTCTTGTTATCTAGGACCCCGGAGCATCTAGAGGAGGCAATCTCTCACACTCGTGCTCATCTCATTTCAACGGCGCTTGAAGACCCCGAGCGTGGTGACATTATTCAGTCCTTAGAAGAACTGGAGAGGAGACGCCTCGATAACTTCGGCGTCACACATGCCCTTCCAAAAGCGCATCCCAGTAACCCAGAGGCCATATCCCTTCCCCCGTTCTCAGACCTGACTGCATCTTTTAATGCTATCGATTCCCCTTCAGTGACGAACGGCTTGCCGCACCTTGATGCAGTTCGGTCCATGAATCGAATCACCAATCGAATGGACATCGATGAGGCTATCAAATATTGCCGACTACTCCTTGCATCACTTCAGCAACGTCCCATTTTCCCTATCACAATGAGATACTCGATTATTATGCACTCGTGCGACTTTCTCCATCATGCATTCACACTTACCAGCAACCCCGAATATCTCGACGAATCAATTGACGTGCTTCGGGGCATGCTAAAGCTACCGCATGCAGATTGGATCCGATTTGCTGTCATTCAACTACTACTTCTGACCTTGATCTCCCGGCTCAGGCTATCCAAGGACAGAAAGGACATTGACGAAATGATGCAACTGTTCCCAATTGCCGCTACCAATAAATTCGAGAAAGTAACCTTGCGATTCAACGTCGCGTGCCGATGGGCGCATTGGGCATGGTTTTATGGGCACTCCTCTACATCTACCGCGTACGAGTGCGCCATCTCGCTCATGCAAGATGTTCTGACCTTTGCTCCTACCCTCGAAATCCAACATTTTCATCTTGTCACAATGCGCGATGATATTGAAAAGTTACCATTGGAGTATGCATCATGTCTAGCACACGGTGGTCAGCTTGAAGAGGCCATCGAGATTTTGGAACGAGGGAGAGGGCTTCTGTGGTCGGAGATGCGGGGTCTGCGTACCTCCATCGATTCTCTTCTTAGAGTCGACCCGCCTTTGGCAAGGAAATTTGCAGCTCTCAATCGAGATCTCGAGGCATTGACAACATCAGTCTCTCCACTGGACTGGTCCAATGGCGGAGGTGTCAATGGTAATGGGGAGACCGACCCATTCGGTGATGTCGTGGTAAAACAACGAAAATTATTGGACGAGCGAAACAGTCTTATCACCCAGATCCGATTGTTGCCAGGCTTTGAGAACTTTTCGATGGCACTATCTTTCGACACACTCCGCTCCGCTGCTGCTCATGGTCCAGTCATCATAATCAACCATTCAAAATGGTATTGCGACATCATCATTCTCCTTAATAATTCTCCTCCTTCCCTCATTCCGACCCCCGAACATTTCTATGATCATGCAGAAGGCTTGAAGGACCAGCTATTGTCCGCGCGAAAGGAAGGCCTCGACTCCGCGGAATATAATGATGCATTGACTTTCGTACTCGAGGAACTCTACAACCTGGTTGGCCGGCCAGTGATACAGAGGCTCGGCGAATTGAATGTTCCAGAACAATCTCGGATCTGGTGGTGCCCAACATCTGTGTTTTGTTCTCTTCCGCTACATGCCATGGGCCCGATTCGATCAGACGGTCCTCACGAGTTATATTTCTCAGACCTCTACATCCCTTCTTATACTCCAACACTTTCAGCACTGATCGAATCCCGCAAATCTGGCCCGCATTCTTCCGAAAAGCCATCGATACTGCTTGTGGCACAACCGGATGAATCTATGCCTGGTGCATTGTATGAGGTATCTCTGATCCGACGTCTCGACACCACTGTGACCACATTGATCTCAAAGAAAGCGACGCCCTCTGCTGTTGTGGAGTGTCTCAAAGACCACAGGTTTGCCCATTTTTCGTGCCACGGAATACTTGAGACGGGAAAGCCGTTTGACGCATGTTTCAAGCTTTATCAAGGCCAGCGTCTTACACTCCTGGACATCATTCGGTCTCGACTTCCCTCTGCTGAATTTGCGTTCCTTTCTGCTTGTCACACCGCAGAGCTGACGGAAGAAAGCATCGCCAATGAGGGACTTCACCTTTCTGCAGCAGTACAATATTCTGGATTCCGGAGCGTGGTTGGAACCATGTGGGCGATGGCGGACAACGACGGACCGGTGCTTGCGAAGCACTTCTACGCATCCGTGTTTTCTGAAAGATGGCAAGGTGTGCCGTTTTATGAGAGAACGGCAGAGGCACTTCGGGACGCTGTCAAGGAGTTGCGAAGGAAGACAAATATGAGCACGGAGCGTTGGGTAAACTTTGTACATTATGGGGCGTGAATGGTTATCTCAGAACTCATATATGGGTATGTCACTCCGCTACGTTTATGGTCGCTTTCTGCGCTGATGCATTTTCTCTTCTACGGTGTGGCGTAGAACACTCTAATGATCTTTGATTTGGCCGTGGGTCATCTCTACTGTACTATCAGCAAGGCGCTGTTCGGTCTGGGCTTAACTGATTTGACAATTTGTTCGTTCGGTGGTTTCTGGGCCATTTGTTCTTATCGAACATTCGCGCTACTTGTTACGATTCTAACTTCTATAAGGCAGCCGACAAGATCGTCCTATGCTCAACTCCAGTTAATACGAAATCGGCCTACCTCACTTGCCGGTACAATTGAGTTGGAATTGGACGTTGAGTATGTTGGCCGTGGCGTATGCAGCGACCTTAGCAATCGGAAATTGTATACCATACGGAGCCCTCTCTTAATATCACCGATTTCGTCTGTGCATTTTGGTGCTTGTTCCTCTTTATTTATTTTTCATAGAGCCAAGAGTGGAGACATGGGAGAGAGAATGTATGCCACAGGAAAATGCCCCGCGCCCGCGACGAGAAATGGCCCAAGAGCAGAAACGTCGCTGCGAAGCGAGACCCACGAAAAAACTGAGTCATGTGATGCGGACGCGGCATCCCGCCATCATGAGTCTCAATGGTTCCGGAGGAAAACCAAACACCCTCGGTCTCGCGAATATGTCAACTGTGTGCGTTCCTCATCACCTCTCTAACACACCTCTTCTCATGTCTTAGATGTGCGCGCAGAATCAACATGACCCCATATATGAACGTGGACAGGCTGGCATCACCAAGACGCACCTATCACGTCGTCTTTGACAGTTGAGACATGCAAAACAGCCCATTTGGAATGGAGAACTACGCTCAGATAACGAGAATGAGACAGGTGAGTTCAATTTTTTTCGTCCTGCGTGCTCGGGATCCTGAACACTCTCGCCTCACATGTTGTTATAACCATCGGATCTCTCCCCCCACTGCCTTTTCATAAAGCCCCAGACTTTCCTCCGGAGTGTCCGACTCGACTTCAATAACCCAAATGTCCTGGTCGTATCACCGAAGTCCGTATCTACCCTTTACTCCCCTTCGAACACTTTTCAATCCAGGTACTTAACACGTGTCCAAAGGATATTCTCGGTGTGGTTGAAGAAGCCGCCGGCGCGTATTCGGAGACTTCAAGGACAAGGCCAAAAAAACGACTGAAAAGAAAGAGATTCGCCTCGACGAGAGAACGGCGCTTCTTTCCGAGGAAAATAACCCCCAAGCTGGACACTCCGCGCCGAGGGTCGCGCTTTCATGCAATACCAAAAGGCCAGCGCCGTTCTCAAGCGTCTCGCACGCGTCCTGCGCGCGTACGAATGGACAGATCACCGCGCCAAAGTCGTCGCACGCAAGGAAGTCCAGATCGCCTACGGGAACTCCGAGTTGACCAGGCCTGTAGCGAGAATGAACAACTGACGCGCGAGGCTGGTGTCGCAGACAAGAACTGGGTTGATGTGCAGACGCAACGCGATCGCAAGCTGAAGAAGGGTGGAAAGGTCACGAGGATGGAAGAGGAAGCCATGGAACTTGAGGAGTTGTGATCAGGTTACATACCCAAGCAGAGACGCCATCAAGGACGAGGAGGCTGCACGGAAGGCGTCTTGGCGAGGTGCGTGCGTATTCTCGTCGCTTGTTTTGACGTTGGCTGATATATCATCTAGCTCGAAGCTTTACTGGCGGCGAAAAAGGAGCAAGTGGATTCTGTCACGCCCGAGTACAGTGCCGTTGAAGAAAGGCACACTGACGCAGACGACACTCGCCACTGTCGACCTCCTCCAGACACTCCTCACAGGTCTCGCCGGTTCCTCAACACAGTCTTCTTGTGGTGGTGGCGAGTGTGGCATCAAGACGATGCAGGCCGAGGTCACGAGTCTGCCAAAGAAAGACGGGATGGGATGGAGCGCAGAAAAGGAGCAGGCGAGCGAGGAGGCGTTGCGGAGAGTAAAGGTCGATGTGATGACCTGTTCACAGGTGAGTGTTTACCCTCTCCTTGACACATAGAATTTGCTCAACAAACCAGTTGGCTACGTAGGATCGCGATACGGTGCGTTCGCAAGGCTCCCAGCTTGATTTCAAGTACACACCACCGCCCGGATTCGACACGTGAAATTTCAAAGGCCTGCTCGCCCTCAAGTCTGAAGACCACGGGAAGCGCGCTGCGCCCGAGACCGTGGCAGGTGGCAAGCTATATAATGTCGTCGAGGACGAAGGCGTATGCAAGGACAAGAAACGGATGTAGGATCTATGTGCTCAGATTGGCGTCGGAGTGCGTGCCGTAGCTCTATCTCCTATCCACTCCAGGCCACTGACGATCATTGTGCTAAACTCTACTTACAGAAACTAAAATACGCGAAGCACATCTCCCCAGGCAAAGCGTAGTCTGCGCTATCGCTCGTTGGCTATCCAGATGAAGTGTCTGAAGCGATCGCATATGTATTCAACGGCACGCTGATATGCGACGACGCGGCTTCCGCGCAAGCTGTCACGTTCACTCGCGCTCGCAACGTCGGCATTCGGAGTGTCATTTACAAGCCGAGTGGGACGATGTCTGACGGTGCGGCGCCGAAGAGATCTGGCGTGCTTGTGTGAGCGCAGTACTGCGTGCTGCAGAGTGGGTCGAATATTCCCAGAGGACGTTTGAGGGGCTCGAGCGTGAGACTATGGGACGTGCGGCGAGCGTGACAGCCCGCGCGCGCACATTTGAGATTAAGGAGCATGAGCTGCGATTGTTGCAGGACCAGGCTCGAAGCAGCGATGCCCCGCGGGTACGTCGTTCCTTGTATCATCTTACTTCGAATCTTCCATTGATGAATGCCCCACCTCCCTGTTTTAGATAGGCGCGCAAGTAGCAGAGCTCCATTACGACGCGTGTGCGAAGTTAGACGGCGATTACGCATTCGAGCACCTTTTGCTTCTACAGGTACGCCGCATTTCATTACTGTCCAGTGTCTACTTGTTTACATACCGAACTTATATTTTTGCTCTCGTGTGCTCTGCCTTATTGAATTCGTATCGTGATGGTGCTTACATAGGTGTATATCCACGTGCGTACGCCTAGAACCCACGGATTGGCCCTAAAATTGCAACAGAGGATTGCACTGCGCTCCTCAAGAACAACACTTGGATTCTACTCCAAGGACAAACGTTCCTTCACGTCTCATCAAGCAAGTGGAATGAATGGATCTTAAAAACCAGTAGGGGACGCACAAGATGTAGGGAGATCGCGATGTTGGCCTCCGTCACCCTGTTTCAATGACCCTTTACATCGACCCGACCCCTGGAGCCTCAATTATTGGGACTACCGGAGTGCCCCAAGTTTCCGAACAGACCTGCCGGCGCCCACCTACTGTCCGTCGAGTCGTGGAGACGATAGCTCGCCGAATAGCCACAGCCGAGCGCCCTCCCTGCACCAATGAGAAGGGTTGGCAACTGGATTTCAGCGGGGCAGCCATGAATCAAGCTTAATCAAGACCCTCTTGTGGCCTTTCGCGATACTTGATGGTTGAGCTTTTCCAGTCTGTTATACGGTGAGACGTGTGCATGCGTACAATATCAATGCGTCTTGGCAAAAGAACGGAATATATAGTCGTGCGGCTTTAACACGTTCGGTTTTCAAGTGGGGATCATATTCTTAATCGCTCGAAGGGGGATTGGAAGTGGGATCAATGCACGTGACCCTCGGCAAGCACGAGGGGCGTCCATATCCCTATCACAATTAGCAGACGCAGCACGCAACCATATTTTCGACGCCGTGAGGCTGTGTAGTGGTCTAGACGATGATAACGGGTCTGTATGCGGATAGGTCTAGTGCCGCCACAGTGCGGCCGCACACCCACTACCATAGTGGGACGTGGAACCGAGCCCGCGTTTATGTCATTGTATTTAATTCCGCAACCATCAATGACAGCGTCAGCCCCCTTTGCATCCACCCCGTCAGTGGACTACTGTACCTATTCCGCACCTGTAATCGTACTTCTCAACCTATCAAGTTTTACCCAAAAGAACTGGAAGTTAAATTTGCGACTAAGAAAAAAGGAAAGATCATATGAGAGAAATGTCACATGATGCCAAGCCTACAGTGGCATTACGTACGTGTTATCGCTGTCCTATGGACGTGGACGTGCAATATCTGTAACCCAAATAGGCAAGCCCGTCCGTGCCAAAAAAAACTCCCAAAGTGAACTGAAGCGGATATGCTCTACGAGGGTCAATTCTCTCGATGTCTCTCGTTGGCAAGTATCATAACTTGTCTTATTGGGCAAAACCTCTGTTGGGAAAACTGGAAAAGTGTACCCATCGTGTCGTCGTTTATAGTGAGGATCACAACACAACCAACAACACACTCAGCAAATTCGAGGAGATGTGCCTGGGAAGCGATGCAATACGGTAGGCTGTGCGCCGTGGCAAGGCCCTTATATTAAACACGACGCCCTTCCCATGCAAGTATGGCCTTCTTTTTCTCTCGGTCTCTTTGCCCATCCGCTCCTTCAAATGCCAAACCTCGCCGCATTCGTAGCCCTGTGGCTCTTCTCCAGCTCTGTGACCGCCCAGATTGCTTCCACGAACTGCACCTTCACGAGCATCTTTTCCTGGGTACGAACCCGCAAAGGCTCTTCTCGACCTCTCGACGTACCTTCAATAATTGACGGGCCTTGTCCAGACATATAACTCTATCAATCAAAGTCCGTGTAAGGTTGCGGCCTACTTACAATCCACGTGCGCTGGGGGCAGTGAGTCTTCCTTTTGCGTGTAAGAGCATGGCTAACTCATCTCCCGCAGCATTTACCGTTAGTCCCCTTCTGTCGGGACAGGAGTACATTGGTCCGACCCTACTTGGGGGTGGCGACGTATGCAAGTGTAACACCGTCGTGTATTCCCTCATGTGTGCATGCGGTGCATGCCAGGGTGGGTTGTGGATTGAGTACGCTATATCATTTTTTTATATCATATTTTATTTATCTGCTGATAGTTGGATTACATGGGCAACCAACTGCACAACGGTTTTGGCCCCTGGGACGTCAGTTTCCGGTTCCCACAAAGATTTTGATGCCCTGGCATTGACGGTGTAATTGGCCCACAGTTTTCCAAACCCTGTCCCGCAGGGAACGTACGTGCCACAATGGGTCCTCATCGACGTCACGGTTAGTTGTCAATTTTGTCATCTGTCACTTCCCAACGCATACTAATTAATGACACTTGGTAGCGCGAGGCTCTTTCTCTTTGGGACTCCATCAAAGCGAAGGGCGTTGGTGGTGGGAATCTTCCTTCAGCTTTTACTTCGGCCACTTCCATCTAAATTTGTTTTAGATACTCCTGAGATTGGTCCAGGCCAGTTAATCGGCGGTGGGACCACTACCACCACTACTGTTAATGGTTTTGGCCCGACTGGTCACAGCTCTGGATCGTCCGCGAATGTCCCAGCCGCCACTACCCCGTTCCCGTTGTCGTCATCCTCCTCGCCAACGCCCTCTCCTTCTAAGGGTAGGAGTTCGAATACGGCTGCCATTGTGGGCGGTGCCGTTGGTGGTGTTGCGGTGATCATCGTCGCTGCTGTTGTGACCTTCCTTATGCGACGGATGCGACGGCCACGTCCGCAGGTGCCGTCTTCTGAGTACAAAGTTGACAGTCCACCGCAGCCGCGCTCTACATCCCGGAATCTACGCTCGAATGACAGGACTATAGTGCCGTACAACTGGAGTCAACCAAGATACTTGTGCCTGTAATACACAATTTTAGGACAAATTGAGCTTGGGGTTGTGTTCAGGATGTTGGACAATGTACGAAAACACTTTGCAGACCTTCCCACACAACTTTTGGGGGTGGCCAACTTTGGGGTCTATTTTGTTATGGGTTGACTGACTCGGAGTGCATTGACATATTGTTTTTGCACTCAAACAATTTCCTTGACGGTTCTAGTCTTTTATTTATCTAGGGCATGGGACATAGAAATGACAAGTAGCAGGAGAAGTTGGAACCATTTGGTGGGCATGGATAAGATCAGATGACCTTGGACATGGTCCACATAGCAGTAGAAAAATATGTATTTTCCAATTTAGAAGCTTCTGAACCCTGTTCTGAATACCTCTGTAGAGTGCAGCAGAACATGGTGGGACACAGATTAAAACTGAAAACAAGAAAATAATCATTTGCATTCAGCACAGAAGAGCTCTGATTTCATCTGAAACTGCATCATTTTCCAGCAGACTGAAATTGTCAGTGTACTCAGTCAAACTTGGAAAAACTCAGGCTGGCTCAGTACCGGTTTTCACTGGGTTTAGACGTTGAGTGTGTTGGTCGTGGCCCTAAGCAGCACCCTTCGCGATCGGAAATTGTGAACGGAGATCTCTGTTAAGATTACTGATTTCATCTGTGCATTTTGGGCGCTTGTTCCTCTTTGTGTATTCTTCAGGAGCCAAGGGAGATATGGAAGAGAAAATGTGTGTCACGGGAAGTAAATTTACCCCGTCGGCGACGAGAAACGTCGAACGGTTCCGAAGCGGGAACTTGAAACATAGGGCACGCGAGCCGCGAAACCTCGAGGAGGCTGAAAAACTCAGTCATGTGACCCCCACGTGATTGTCAAATCAACGGCAACGGTGGGACTCGAAACGGCGCACTGTCAAGAGCCTGAGAGAGGAGAACAGAAGACCCACGACGAATCCTCCTCCAATTCCATCCTCGTCCCTCATCATGTCTCCCTCTTCTCTCAGATGCGTGCGCAGAATCAACAGCATGTCATTTATAAACGTGGACTAGACGGCATCACCGAGGCATCTGTCACATCGTCTTTGAGGATAATGGCTCGTCTGGAATGGAGAACCACGCTCAGAAAACGGCAGCGAAAAAGGTGCGTTCATTTTTGTGGTCCGGCGTGTTCGGGATCCTCAACACTAGTACTCTCGTCTCACATGTCGTGATAACCATCATATCGCTCTCCCAACATATCGCAATGCTTTTTCAACGATCACGAAGACTAGACTTTCGTCTGGAGTGTCCAACTCGACATCGATAGTCCAAATTTCCTGATGGTGCAAGGTCGTATCACCAAAGTTCGCATCTCCCTTTACTCCCCTTCGACCACTTTTTCATTCACCTACAAGCACTCAACATGCGTCCAAAAGTATGGTTGAAGAAGCCGCTAGGACGCGTACGTTCAAGAACGTAAGGACAAGGCCAAAATGACATGGGAAAGCAAGAAAAGCGCGTCGACGAGATTACGGCGCTGCTTGCCAAGGAGGTAACCCCCAAGCTGGACACACTCCCCGCCGAGCGTCGTTCGTTCATGCGACCCCAAATGGCCAGTACCGAACTCGAGCATCTCGCACGCGTCCTGCGCGTGTTCGAATAGACGGTCCACCTCTTCAAGGTTACGCAAGGACACCCAGATTGCCGAACGGGGACATGAAGTTGAGCAGGGTCTTCCTGGGAAGGAATAAGCGACACGCGAGGCTGGTCACCGAGAAGAATCGAGTTGATATGCAGACGCAATGCGATCGCGAGCTTGAAGATGTGGAAAGGCCACGTGGATGGAAGAGGACGCCAAGGAACTTGAGAAGGTCATGATCAAGTTACATACCCAGCCAGAGATTAAAGACGGTGCCATCAAAGACAAGGAGGCTGCGCGGGAGGCGTCTGGGCGTGAGCTCAGCGAGGTGCGCGCGTCTTCTCTTCTCATTGGCTGCCTTCACGTTGGCTGATATATCGCCCAGCTCGAAGCTTTACGAGCTGCGAAAAGGGAAGAAGTAGTTGTTGTCACGGCCGAGTACAACGTCGTTAAAGAAAAGCACACCGCGACGCAGATGGCACTCGCCACTACCGAATATCTCGTCAAGGCACTCCTCACAGGTCTCGCCGGTTCCTCCGCGTCGTCCCCTTGTGGTGGTGTATACATGGGCCACAGTGCAGACATCCACGCACGACTGGCCCAGGCGGCTGCTGAGGAAGAGCAGGCTCGTGTGAGGCTCGACATGAGTAGGTGTGAGCTCCGCGAGCTCGAGAAACAATGGAAGGCGTGGAACGGGAGGTCGGGCACGGCGAGCGTGACATTGAGAAGATGCCGCCCGAGGTCGAGTGTCCGCAGAAGAAAACGGAAAGCAGTTGGGACGGGATGGAGCACACAGGCGAGTGAAGAGGCGATACGCAGAGCAAAGTACGGTGCAACACGCTGTACGCAGGTGGGTGTTTACACTCTCATTTAACACGTAGATTTTTCGTCTAGTTGACTACGTAGAGCAGGATGCGGTGCCTTCATGGCTTTCCCAGCTTGATTTCACCTACACGCCACCACCCGGGCTCGACACACGGAAGATCAAAGGCCTCGTCGCGTCGCTCCTCGCACCCAAGCCCGAGGACCACAGGAAAAGCACGGTGCTCGAGATCGCGGCAGCGGCAAGCTGTACGACGTCGTCGTGGAAGATGAACGCGCATCGGCAAGGAGCTCCTCGAACGGGGTGGGATCAAGAAACGCGTGACGCTCATCCCGCCCGTTCAAGCTCTCAATCTCAGCGTCAAGATTTCCGCCGAAAGCCGAAGTGCATGCCGTTCCGCCCCTATCTACTCTGAGCCACTGGCGATGATGTGTCAAATCCCCGACTTTCAGAAATTGCAAAATGTGAGGCACCTCGCCCAGGCAAAGTGTGGCCTGCGCTATCGCTCGTAGGTTAAGGGACGGTCGGCGAGGGAGACGTGGAGAGTCGGCACGCGCGAAGTTGAGATTAAGGAGCATGAGCTGCGATTGTTGCAGGAGCTTGGAACCAGCGATGTCGCCCAGGTGCGTCATTCCTCATCTCATTGTCCTTTGGATCTTCCCTTGATGAAGGGCCCGCCGCTTGTTTTAGATCAGCACGCAACTAGCAGAGCTCAGGCGGTCCATCGCAGACATGGACACTGCGGTCAAGGCTGCGCAAGAGAGGCAGACAGTGGCCTCAACGGAGATCATTAAGCCCTAGGACACGGACGAGCTTAAGGACAACAAGCAGAGCAAACTGAGGATCTCAATGTAAAAACCCTTTCCCTTTTTCAGACCGAAATTCACAACACTCAACAGGCTTCCCTTCACAGGCCAGCAGCATGCAGAAGCAAAAGGCGGCGCCGCAGAGGCAGAAGCAGGTCGTGAGCGTGAAGACTCAACAGAAAGAAATGCAGACGGGCATCGACCTCTCACACAAGCAACACGTCAGCTCGGTCTTCCTCACGGTTCTGCGAGGCGCAGTTCATCGTCGCCTCTCTAAAAGAGGGACTGTTTGTGAACGCGAACGTGTATTCCGTACGCGATTCCTCGACGGGACTAGCGTTGTTAAACGAACAGGGCAGCGCAGCAATTCTTCCTTGTCTAATCATGGCGAGTGGGAGCGGGACGAGGGCACGGCGGGTGGAGAGGCAGTGACTGTGGGTGGGCTGCATGTACGATACCCCTTCTGTGTAATTTGGTATTGTTGCTGTATCCTTCGCCTGTAGTTGTAGAATTTAGATACCTACCTACTAGTATCCTCCTATAATACCAACGGGGTAGCTTCGAAGTTACACCTAAACACTAGGAGTGTAAAAGATGGTTTCCTTCATTTATTAGGGGTACGTGCCAGGTAGCGGGAGCTAAACCGGATGGGCGAGACCGATGGCCCGGGCACCGAACCTCTCATCGTTGGGTCACGTGACTTGTAACGCAAGCCAAGGAGAGCGACGCGCGGCCTGGGCGTGTTTCGAACGTCGAGTGACACCCGTCTGCACCTCATTAGTTGGTCTGGTCACACCTCATAGGCCTCATCTTCGACATTTGAGCATGGAAGTATCAGGCCGTGAGTTCCCAGCCCAATGCCTACCTTTTCACTCCGTGACACTATTCATCCGAACCTACCGGACTAAATGTTCAGTTCTTCTCCCTTTATTACAGGTTCTATCGATGATCTTAACAAAGATATCACATATTTTCAAGATATCCTCTCTTCTTTGCCGCGATCTAGTCACCAGCGTACATCTCTACTTGATTCACTGGCCACAGCACTACTTGTACGCTACAGTCTTTCCCGCGACGAACAAGATCTCGAAACATCAATCCTCCAATTTATCCATGCTATATTGTTACCATTTCCCCTCTCAATAAACATCATCCCAACTTTCTTTTCCCTCACCCAGGCCCTTTTTTTTCGCGCGCAGGAATCAAGGCTGCCCAGAGACGTCGCGTGCTGCCTGAAATACCTTTACTACTTGCGAAACCCATCATTTGAACGTCTTGGCATCACACACAACACGGTTATATCATTCTTTGTCCGCACATTGGCCCTTCAGATGGAGTTTAAGCCCGGAAATTCGATACAGTGTCTAGAGGAGATGACGGTACTTTGCCGCGAGCAACTCGCTTCGAATCTCTTGGACTCAGAGCTAAATAGCGCTATTGAGGATTTTGCTGCAGCTGTTATCACTCATATGGAGGATTCATTAGATCCGCCTTCACATCACATCATCGAATGCCTGTGTGAGGCAAATTCCCGCTTACCGGATTCACATAATGTTTCCATCGCACTATCCCGCTCTTTTCTCCGTCGCTACTATCTAACACGATCGCATGAAGACTATGAAAGCGCGATGGCCCCCATAAACAAATTTATCACCTCTCATTCCCCAGCGGAGAGTCTCAACCAATGCTTGCCAGAGGTTTTATTTCAAGCTGCGCTGGTTGCATATGCCCGGTTCTCTTTTTATGGGACCCCGGCGTATTTACAGGAGGCAATATCTCACACTCGTGCTTGTCTCATCTCAATATCGCCTGAAGATCCCAACCGTGGTGTCATTATTCAACATTTAGAAAAACTGGAGAGGAGACGCCTCAATGACTTTGGCATCGCACATGCCCTTCAAGAAGTGCAACCTAGTGATCCAGAGACCATATGCCCTCCCCCATTCTCACAGCTGACCGCATCTCTTACTGAGATGAATTCTATCAAATCCCCTACAATGACGACAGAGGACTACTTTCAGCACCTTAATGCACTTACGTCCATGAATCGCATCACCAATAGAACGGACATCGATGAAGCTATCACATATTGTCGATTACTCCTTGCATCACTTCAACAAAATCCCCTTTTCCCGCTCACAATGAGAGCCTTGATTGTTATCAAGTCAGGCATCTTTCTCCATCATGCATTCAGACTTACAAACAACCCCGAATGTCTCAACGAATCAATTGACGTGCTTCGGGGCATGCTTAAACTACCGCATGCACATGGGACCGAATTTCTTGTCATTCGACATCTAATTAGCCCCTTGTTCTCCCGGTTCAAGCTATCCAAGGACAGAAAGGACTTTAATGAAATGATGCAACTGTACCCAATCGCCGCCACTAGTATGTACCAGAAGGTAACCAGCCGATTCGAGGTCGCATGCCAATGGGCACATTGGGCATGCTTTTATGAGCACTCCTCTACGTCTACCGCTTACGAGTACGCCATCTCACTAATGCAGGATGCTCTGACCTTTACCCCTACCCTCGAAACCCAACATCTTCACCTTGTCAAAATGCGCAAATATATCGAAGCTCTACCTTTGGACCATGCATCATATCTAGCCTACATTGGTCAGCTTGAACAGGCAATCGAAACTTTGGAACGAGGAAGATGCATTGTATGGTCTGAGATGCGGGGTCTGCGTACCTCCATCAATTATCTTCTTCGAGTCGACCCGCCTTTAGCGAGGAAATTTGCAGCACTCAATGCAGATCTCGAGGCACTGACAACATCAGTCTCTCCACTGGACTGGTCGAATGCCGGAGGTGTCAATGGTTTGGGGGAGATCGACCCATTCGGTGACGCCGTGGTAAAACAACGAAAACTATTGGACGAGCGGAACAGTCTTATCACCCAGATCCGATTGTTGCCAGGATTTGAGAACTTCTTGATGGCACCATCTTTCGACACGCTCCGCTCCGCTGCTGCTTATGGTCCAATTATCATCATCAACCATTCTAGATGGCATTGCCACATCATCATTGTCCTCTATAATTCTCCTCCTTCCCTCATTCCGACCCCCACAAATTTCTATGGTCGTGCAGAAGGCTTGAAGAACCAGCTATTGACCGCACGAAAGCAAGGCCTGGACTCTACGGAATATGATGATGCATTGACTTCTGTTCTCAAGGCACTCTACGATTTGGTTGGCCAGCAAGTAATACAGAGGCTCTGTGAGTTGAATGTCCTGGAACAATCACGGATCTGGTGGTGCCCAACATCTGCGTTTTGTTCTCTTCCCCTACATGCCATGGGTCCAGTTCGATCGGACGGTCCTCACAAGTTATACTTCTCGGACCTCTACATCCCTTCTTATACTCCAACTCTCTCCGCCCTGATTGAATCCCGCAAACCTGGCACACATTCATTCGAGAAGCCATCGATACTTCTCGTGGCGCAACCAGATAAATCTATGCCAGGCGCATGGGATGAGATGTCTCTGATCCAACGTCTCGACACGACTGTGACCACACTGGTCTCAAAGAAAGCGACGCTCTCTGCTGTTGTGGAGCACCTCCAAGTCCACAGGTTTGCGCATTTTTCGTGCCATGGAATACTCGAGACAGGGAAGCCATTCGACGCATGTTTCAAGCTTTATCAAGGCCAGCGTCTCACGCTCCTAGACATCATTCGGTCTCGGCTTCCCTCTGCTGAATTTGCATTCCTTTCTGCTTGTCACACTGCGGAGCTGACGGAAGAAAGCATCGCCGATGAGGGGCTCCACCTTTCTGCGGCAGTACAATATTCTGGATTCCGGAGCGTGGTCGGAACGATGTG
Source organism: Russula foetens (assembly GCA_003316565.1). Taxonomy (NCBI): domain Eukaryota; kingdom Fungi; phylum Basidiomycota; class Agaricomycetes; order Russulales; family Russulaceae; genus Russula; species Russula foetens. The sequence continues at coordinate 7,108 of QFFA01003976.1, read as the reverse complement.
GGCTATGGCAGACATCGACGGACAGGTGCTTACGAAGCATTTCTACACGTCCGTGTTTTCTGAAAGATGGCAAGGAATGCCGTATTATGAGAGAACGGCAGAGTCACTTCGGGATGCTGTCAAGGAGTTGCGAAGGAAGACAAATATGAGCACGGAGCGTTGGGTAAATTTCGTGCATTATGGGGCGTGAATGGCCCGGGTTATCTCAGAACTCATACATGGATATGTCACTCAGCTACATTTATGGCCGCTTTCTGCGCTGACGCGTTTTCTCTTCTACGATATGGTGTAGAATACTCTAACGATCTTTGGTTTAGCCGCGGATCATTTCTACTGTACTATCAGCAATGCGCTGTTCGGTCTGGGCTTGACTAGTTTAACAATTTGTTCGTTCAGTGGCTTCCTAGCCATTTGTTCAATAGCAACATTCGCGCTACTTGTTACGTCCTACACACATGTTCCAGACATGTTACGATTCTGAGTTATATAAGACAGCCAATGACATCGTCCTATGTCAACGCCAGTTAATACGAAATCGGCCTACCGCACTTGCCGTAGATTCCCGTGCTGAGATCAGGACATTGAAAATGCATAAGGCGTGCACAGAATGTTGGACGGATCGCGGTGCATGTTAGCTGTCTTCAAAAGCTGCGGAAAAAGCTGGGACTTGCGATAGCGAAATAGGCAAGGTCATGGAGAGGAAATGGAAGAGGTACCAGGCGGCACTCAGTGTGTTCATCAATCGATGAGAGAAGGCAGTGTTTATCGCAGAATACAAATCCATCCTCGACTTAGACGGCCGGCAGGAATGTAGGAGAAGAGGAAAACATGGGACCGGAGAAGGAGCCCATGTGCACCCCAAGGTGCGAGTCGATCCAGTGATTCGACGCAGAACATGGGAGCAAACTGACGATGGTCGTGAGGTGGTGATATTGGTGCAAATCGAACTTATGCCAAAGAACGAGGTCCAAGCAGCACCCATAGCGATCGGAAATTGTATACGTTTATGGAGACCTCTCTTAATATACTGATTCCGTCTGTACATTTTGGAGCTTGTTCGTATTTGTTTGTGTATTCTCCACTTCATGAGTCCAAGGGTGGAGACAGGGGAGAGAGAATGTATGCCACAGGAAAATGCACCGCATCCGCGACGAGAAACGGCACACGGGCAGAAACGTCGTACAGTACCGCAACCCGCGAGGCGGCGGGACCTACGGAAAAAAAAAGAAAAAAACTGGGTCATGTGATGTGGACGCGACAAAAAATCGAAGTCTGAACGTTCTGAACTCCAATCACAGGCTTGGGAACCCTCCTTCAACGCCATCACAGGTCTCAATGGTTTCGGAAAATCAAACGTCCTCGGTCTCGCACATATGTCATCTCGGTGCGTTCCTCATCACCTCTCCCAAAACACATTGTCTCAGATGCGCGCGCAGAATCAACAGGATCTCATATATGAACATGGACAAGCTGGCACCACCCAAGACGCATCTGTCACATCGTCTTTGACAACTCGTACAGGCAAACTAGCCCACCAGGAATGGAGAACTACGCTCGGACAACGAGGACGAGACATGTGTGTTCAACTTTTTTTTGTCCTGCGTGCTCGGGATCCTGAACACTCTCGCCTCACATGTTGTTATCACCATCAGATCTCTCTCCCCAATACCAATACCTCCGAATACCCTTTAAACGTCACAAAGCCCAACAGAATATCATCAAGCCTATCTTTCAGAGTGTCCAACTCTACATCAATAACCCACTTGTCCTGGTCGTATCACTGAAGAAATTCTCAGTATGGTTGAAGAAGCCGCTGGACGCGCATATTCGGAGACCGCAAGGACAGGGCCAAAAAGACGACTGGAAAGAAAGAGAATCGCCTCGACGAGAAATCGGCGCAGCTTGCCGAAGAAATGATGGACACTCTCCGCGCCGAGCGTCGCGCTTTCATCCAATACCAAAATGCCAGCGCCGAACTCAAACGTCTCGCACGCTTCCTGCGCGCGTACGAATGGACAGACTACCGCGCCAGGGTCGCATGCAAGGAAGTCCAGATCGCCGAACGGGAACACCAAGTTGACCAGGCGTGTAGAGAAGGAACGGCAGACATGCGAGGCTGGTGTCGCAGACAAGCACCGGATTGATGTGCAGACGCAACGCGATCTCGAGCTGATGAAGGGTCACACAGATGAAAGCGAAAGCCAAGGACCTTGAGACGGCCGTGATCAAGTTACGCCCTCAAGCAGAGATAGAAGAGGACGCCATCATTGACGAGGAGGCTGCGCGGGAGGCGTCCGGGCGTGAGCTCAGCGAGGTGCGCGCGTCTTCTCTTCTCGTTATTTGTTTTCATGTTGGCTGATATATCGCCCAGCTCGGAGCTTTACGAGCTGCGAAAAGGCAGCAGGTAGATACTGCCTTGGCCGAGTACAATGGCGCTAAACAAAAGCGTTCCTAGCGGGCGGAATACAATAATTGTCACCTCTATGAATAGATGGTAGACACGGAAACGACATTGCACGCAGACGGCACTCGCCACTGCCGAAGACCTGTCCAGATGCTCCTCACAGGTTTCGCAGGTTCCTCCGTGCAGTCCACCGGAGGCAGTGGATACATGGGCCAGATTGCGGATGCGCGCGCATGGGTGGCCCAGGCGGCTGGCGAGGAAGAGCAGGCTCACGCGAAGCTCGACATGACTAGGCGTAAACTTGGAGAGCTCGAGAAACGATGGGTGGAACGCGAGGCCGGTCAAGGCGAGCGTGACATGAAGAAGATGCAAGCTGAGGTCGAGAGTCTGCGGAAGAACGCGGTCAGGATGGGATATAGCGCAGAAAAGGAGCAGGCAAGTGAAGAGTTGTTACGCAGAGCAAGGACGATGCGATGCGCTGTATACAGGTACGTGTCTGCCCTCTCCTTCCCATATAGACTTTTGGTTAACAAATAGTTGGCTGCGTAGAAGCGGGATGCGGTGCGATCGTGGGTTTGCCAGCTTGATGTCAACTACACGCCATTGCGCGGATTCGACAGGCGGAAGGTCAAGGGCTTCATCATGTCGCTCCTCGCGTTCAAGCCTGAGGACTTGGACCACAGGAAAAACACGGCGTTCGAGATCGCGGCAGGTGGCAAGCTATACAACGTGGTCGTGGAGGACGAACACATAGGCAAGGGGCTCCTCGAACGATGTGGGATTAAGAAGCGAGTGACGTTCGTCCCACTGAATAAAGGTCCGCGCGTTCAAGATTTCCGCCGAGGTACATGCCGTAGCCCTAGTTGCGCGAGCTGGACGAAGTCATCAAGGCGAAGAAGCAGGCGGCTTCTGATGCGGAGGTCGCGATCTAGAAGCTTGAGCACGAGGTACAAGCCCTCACAAATGAAAAGGCCGGTCACGTCACGGCGGCGACGACCCTCAAGAAGCAGTATGAGTGAGTCGTGGAGGAAAGCCAGTGAGTGAAAGAATCAGCCACCGCACCGTGGATATATTTACTAACAAATGCGCGCGTGTCACAACAGTTTGTTTGGGCAAGCTGGATCGCAGTATGACTTAAAGAAGGAAACTTGACATGGGTCTGCTGAGGGATAGGGCACGCATGCTCGAAGAACTGACACAAAGAAGATGAATCCTAAAGTCATGAACATGATTGACAGGTGCGTGCTGGTTCTTGGCCGACCCACTGGGTATTCGAGCTGATTTGAATGATCTAACATAGGGCCGAGAAGCGAGAGGCGAGCCTGAAAAAGATACTGGGAACGGTGCCGACAGACAAAGAAATATGGAACAGACAATCGGAGAGCTTGATGGGTACAGGCACGGACGCTTGAAGCCGACATTGGAGAAGGCGAACGGTTGAGTTGCGCATAGTGAAATACCAACCCTGTATCTAATTTGGTCGCTACCCAGGGACTTTGGGGGAATATTTGCGGGGCTCCTTCCCAGCGACTTTGTGAACCCGCAACCTCTGGATAACCGAGATTTGGTGGATGGCCTCGAAATTAAAGTCCCGCCGGGTAGCGTGTGGAAACAAAGTCCAACAGAACTCAGCGGTGGCCCACGGTACGCCCACCTCACCATCCTTCTCACCACTCTCTCATATCTAAGTCTCACATCCATGAATAAAGGTCGCTCATCGCACTATCATGGTGCTGCTGCAATTCAAGTTCACGCTGATGTACATTCTCAATGAGACCGACACAGCCTCTCATACACAAAGCACATCGGCACGCTGTTCTGCATGGTTCTACGGTGTGCAGTTCATCGTCGTCTCGCTCAAAGAGGGACTGTTTACGAACGCGAATATACCTTTCCGCACGCGATCCCACGACAGGACTACCATCGTCGAACGAACTGGGCATCACGGGAATTCTTGTTTGTATGATCATGCTGAGCGCGGGCGCGAGGCTGGGCCACAGAGGGCACGGCGAGGTGCCGGATCGTGAGACCCGGGTGGGCGGCATATATTGTATGGTTCGCTTTGTTTTCGTTTTGTTGCTGTATTCTTAGTTATAGTGTTTGGATACCTGTAATACCATCAGCTTGGTTATCCTCGTTGCCAACACCAACACCGATATCACAGCGGGCGTCACGTGACATACAAGGCAAGGCAGTGCATGACGCATTGTCGGTTGTGGCACGCATCCATGTGCTCATGTGAGCATGCCTTGCCACCCAAGCATCGATCATCGACCATCCTTTGTGCTCCTCTTCTACACCATTGACACATTTCTGACTGTCTGATCTTTTTTTCATATTCGAGGATCGGACATGGCGTGTGAGTCGCGAATCCAGTTGCCACATTTCCAAGGCCAGACATTTCGGTTGACTGAAATCTTTACAGCTCCTCTCGATGAAATCGACAAACTCATCTCTAATCATCAAGAAATCTTCACTTCATTACCCCGTTCCAGTCGTCGACGCTCTGCCCTGCTCGTGAAACTGGCTCATCTCCGATCTGAGCGCTTCCGATCATCGCATGATGAGCGAGATCTCGATGCGTCAATCCTACAATATACTCATGCTATATTCCTACCCTCTCATCACCTGACTGAACACCGCCAAGACACCACCGTACCGGAATTTCTTATTCGCCTTTCAAGGCTTCTTGTCCTTCGATCGCTGAAGTCGAAGCAAGCCAGCGATGTTAGATCCTCCGCCAAGTTCCTTCGTTACCTTCGAGGTCGATCACTTCAAGATGAAACCTTTGACATCACTCCACTCACACAAAATGAAGTTACAGCATCACTTGTACGTGTACTAGCTCTCCAGGCGGAGCTAGAACATGGCAATGCGATGCACGAAATCGAGGAGATGTCGGTACTCTGCCGCGGGCTCCTCTCTTCGGATACCTTGGTGCAAGACCTAGATGACGCTTTTGATGGCTTTGCCGATACAATCATAGACCATATAACAAATAACTTTGATCCACCTTCACAACATGTCATCGAATGCCTATGTGAGGCCAATACACGGCTACCAGGCTCACTTTCCATTTCCATGGCATTAACCTTGGCTTTTACCATTCGCTTCGATGTAACCAAGTCGAATGATGATTATGAGCGCATAATGGAGCACTTAGATAAGCCCATAGCCTCTCACTTCCCTGGAGGTAGTCCCAACGAACCCTTGAGACTACGTTTGGATCTAGCTGCAAAGCTCGCCGCGCGCCGGTTTTACTATTACCATAACCCAGAACATTTAGAGGAGGCAATCAGTCGCACTCGTGCTCTACTCGGCTTTGTATCAGCTGAAGATCCCAAGCGTGATGAAATCATTCAGACCCTGGCTGAACTTGTGGGGAGGCGCGCAAAGGAATTCGGTGACACCGACATCCCAGAGGGGCAACACGATGATCTAGTGATCGTTGATCTTCCCTCATTCTCGCAGCTGGCATCATCTTTTGTTGAGTCGAACACTGTCACGCCTCCTTCAATGACGGTGAAAGCATGCCTCCAGCATCTTCAAGCAATCGCGTCCGCTCGTCGCATCACTGATAAAGCAGAGATTGATAAGGCTGTCCAATATTGCCGGCTGTTACACCCATCCCTTCAACGAAGTCCTAATCAATTAACGGACATGATTCTTTTGATGTCGGGTGACCTCCTCCATAACGCGTTCGAAGTTACAAATGAACCCGAGTATCTCAATGAATCAATTGACATATACCGGAGCATACTCGACGTGCGGCGTGCACAGTGGGCGCACACCGTAGTCATTTTACGGCTTATTTCGTGCCTGTCCACCCGGCACGGACTGTACAACGACACAAATGACCTTGATCAAATGATTCAGCTATTCCCCATCATCTCCAATTGTACTTATGCGAAGGCGCACGAACGATTCGCGGCCATAGCCTTTTTGGCACGGTATTCCAGAGCTTTCCAACATCAACGCCCCTTCACACCCGCCCTTTACGATGGTGCCATGTCATTGATGAGCGACACTCTGGTCTTCGCTCCTACCCTCGAAATACAACATTTTCGTCTCATCCAAATGGGCATATTATATGAGCAACTGCCTTTAGACTATGCATCATATCAGATCCGACAAGGTCAGCTCAAGGAAGCCATCGAGACTCTTGAACAAGGTAGAGGCCTGGTATGGTCGCAGATGCGGGGATTCCGCACTTCTATCGACCTACTCTGGGTGGTTAATTCGCATCTAGCCGAGAAATTCGCATCTGTTAATCAAGAACTCGAGGCATTGACAACATCATCTTCCCCAGATATGCTGATGAATGCTGTGGATTTTGATGTTGACGAGGAGAAGCGCTCGTTTGATCGTGTCCTGGCAGAACAACGAAAACTTTTGGATGAGCGCAATACTCTCATCGTGCAGATCCGAGCCCTGCCTGGATTTGAGAACTTCCTAATGGCACCGACGTTCGACACTTTGCAATCTGCTGCCGCATGCGGACCTGTCATCATCATTAACCATTCCGAGTGGCGTTCCGACATCCTCATTCTTCTCTACAACTCCCTTCCCTCCCTCATTCCGACAGACCGCAATTTCTATTTCCGCGCGAAGGGCCTGAAAGAGCAGCTATTGGCTGCACAAAAGAAAGGCCTTGACTCGATGGAGTACGAGGATACATTAATTTCCGTACTAGAGACCCTTTAT
>QFFA01003972.1:0-11879 GCA_003316565.1 Russula foetens | reverse complement strand
ACCGTGATATGCCCTAAACCCTCGTGATATGCCCTAAACCCTCGTGATATGCCCTAAACCCTCGTGATATGCCCTAAACCCTTGCCCTAAACCCTAGCCCTAAACCCTATTGCGTCCTTTGTCCCTTCATCGTGGTTACTCGACAAAGTCACCCTACTACTGCCAATATTCCTCCTCCCGCATTTTGTTTATCGGCTTTGTTTTCTCAGTCACGCTCTAGAATGGGTTGCAGGAAAGACGGTCGTCGAGGATGTGGTTTCGCAACGGGGCGCTTGTGACAGAAGAGGGTTTGTCTTGATTGCTTTGACCTCGGAAGGTGCGCAACTCTTTCTGTTCGCTCTCATTCCGTCCTAACTCAACCCAATGTCTGAGGAAAGCATCATTGACCAACAAGACCGACTCCCTCCCTGGGTACGAGTTGCAAGTGGAAGTTCGTCTAAGCGTACGGCCCGTGCCCCCAAAGCATCCCTCCCCCCACCACACAGCCATACGCGCATTTACTTCCGCGGTACCAGTATCCACGACGACCCCATTTCAGTTGTTATGGTGAGAGCGGCATATCACACCATCCAGTCCGAGTCTCCTTCAAGAGTGGAGAAGAGAGGGGCTCATAGGAATTCGGCATGACGCAGGCGCAGAACCACGCGTCTCGGGCTCGGAAGAGTTATATGCGAAAATAGTTGGTACTGGCCGGCAGCTGTGCGTCGCACTGTGGCATCGAAAGAGCGATCGATTTGGGCTTTTTTTTTGCGTATGTTCCCACCCCATTTCCTTGATGGCACGAGTACTGACTTGTTCAGCGTTACCATAAAGTGGCTGCATCATCGTCCCGGCCCATCTTTCCATCCAATCTCGTTCTCGGTGTGGCAATTTTATCACCATGATTCCTGTGAACAACTGAAGGTCACCCCAAACTTTGGATCGTTGCAGACTGCAGTACCCGTCTGTGGCCAAAGCATGGAAAATACCCACCCGTCCCCAATCGCGGACTCCTATGCTCCTTCAGACACAGAGTTGTTCGCATCAGCTTGGGCGGAGTCGGAGCCTTGCCATCATCCATACACCGCGTCTGCGAGATGACAAGGCTCCGGCCCACGCGTGGCTGCATACCACTTCGAACTTCACTCCGGGGATTGTAATCCACAAGGTTGACAGTGTGCTAGTATGTGCGCGAGGCAGGGGTCCTTTTTGCTGCTATGGAGACGGAATCGGGACAGCAAGTATCGCCGGAGGGAATCGAGACACCCGATGGGTCCCTTAAACAAATGGTATTAGGGCAGCCACACCACTCAGTCAATTAAAAGAGTGCGGTGTCGAAACACAAAAGACTACATCGAAAATAGCGAAGGTATAGAACGTGGTCTCGATAAGAATAAATACCCTTCCTAGTGATGGAGTCTATCCATGAAAGGACTTTCCTGGAAATGGATGGGGGGATGATGAGACTACCGTCCGACCATAACAGGCATCGCGAAACGCACTGACTGGAGATTGAGTGGACGGTGATGGACTGTGAGAAAGTCATGAATGAATGAATCGTCACCCCACTAGCTATCGACGGATGGTTGTCGTTCCCAGTTTTGGGTGACTACGTGGTGACCTGATAGTTGTCTGGAAGCAACGAATGAATTTATGAGTTCTTGTGCGGATCCAGACGACTGAAGCCCCTCCAAGTAGAGATTGCACAGCGCGGGAAACACTTCCATGGCCGTATCTACCGTGAGCCCTTTCAACCCGGCTGAAATAGTGGGCACCATTTTTTCGGCCACGTACAGACTATGCACGGCAATAAACAGACGGAGCAGTTCCAGCCATAACGAGGAGTTTATGACCAGATCGTTGATTCCCAAAGGGGCTTCACAGATTTCGAGCCGTTCCACATGAGAAAGGAGACGCAATTGCTGGCTGAATATCTGCGTCAACAATGACAGTTGCCAATCTAGCGAGTCCACACTCGGGCATCCGACTTCCAACTCGAACCGAGTTGGTGATCCAAGGCTCATCTTGATGTCCTCATCGGAGATCTCCATTTCCGCCTGATCGAATGGTCCTAGACTTTCTATACGATCCACGAAATTGTGGAATCGTGGAATGTCGTGGTTGGGACTGGAGAGTGATAAGTAGAGTCGCTTGAGTAGGGGCGTATCTACTCGAGCGACAAAGGCTTCAAAGTACTCGTTAAAGAGAAGGAAGGAAAGGCGAGTGAGAGCGGGGAGGACTGCACGTGTCAGGGGAGGTGGACCTTTTTCAACAGGGACATATGGAAAGAGTCGGAATCCGAGGAAGAGATAGTCAAGACTGGGTAATGTGACCAGGCAGGAGGTCATCACCTCGGGGGAGATGTACCCAATATTGTAAAGGTAAAGATCGACGATCTGCGTGGCAGACAAAATAAATTTAGGGAATGTTGGAAATGGAATGTCCGCCAAGATGAACGATCGTAGGCTTGGGGCGGATCCACCCAAGAACGTTTCAGGAAGGACAGGCCCCGACTCATTCTTCATCCTCATAAGCCACAAATCCGTCAAAAGCGGAAATGGCTCGTTCATGAGAGAGACCACTTTCTTGAGTGCGGGGCCATTGATATGGTGGATGTAGATCTGGGATGTGCGATCGCGGCATTCGAATGCTGCGATCAGGTTTTCTAAACCATTCCCATTCACCGGCGTATGTGATGGAAAGCACGTCACGGTGATGGGGAATAGTGGCCAGATATCCAGTATTTTCTTCGTGGGTGTTGTTGGGCTGCAGACGAGTCGCAGGTCCAGACGCCGAGGTGATCCAAAAATAATATGTCGCCATCTTCGACATACTTGTGTCAACAGTTTCCATCTCCATTTTCCTTCAAAATAGTTTGCAGGATCATCTCTATAGAAATCAAATATGTCCAGGAGAGCGTTGTCGGGGAGCATGTCAATCATCACCTGGCCTACACTAGACCAATCAGTGATTGTTTTCAACTGGACTCTAACAACACACGAACCTTGGGGTCGTTTTTCGCAGGTGATTTCTTCCTGGAGAGGTTCCGAATTCTCAAGATCTTGTTTTACTGAGCACAGAGGGGACCCATCACACGAATCTGAAGGGCCAGTGTTACTAAGAAATACGAACTAGTCGGTTACTTCGGGAATGGGAGAGGGAAGTTTCCCTGTACGTACTCGTGGGATGCCATGGTAGGTGGGTATTCGATGTTAGATGGAGGAATTAATTTGCCTTCCGGTGGACTCGTACGGGTGTTGGACCAAACTGCGACGGTTGTCCTCAGCTGTACTCGTGAACAGCTCGGTCCAGACAGTTGCACGTGACTAATATTAAGACTGCTCGGTGACGGTGACACCGCGATTTTGTCCTTTTATCCATTTCGACCCCTCATATTTGGCTCGTAAGTTACCTTCATTCGCGACTTGAATTTCATCTTGGTTCCACCTTCTTCGATGATTAATGATTGCCTGAAGGACAAGGAGGAGAAATGTCTAAACATCCATCCCGAAGCCATCTAGACTATACCCCCAACGCAGGCGCTCCGGTACATCTCACGAAATCAATGACATGGTTCGTTTCGAGATCCCATGACCTACGTACTTTTTCACCCACGCTTGGAGAGAGTGTTGTCCCGGTAAGCCTCCCATTCTTTCCGTATCACTCTGTTTTCATTTCGTTTTGCCCCTTCTTTCATACTAAAGTAAGCCGCACTGGTGTTGGAGATTTTCTCGGGGCCAACTTCTCCCCAAGTACCCAGGCATCCACGTCGTAGTCACCTTCATTCCCTCATCCAAAATCTGAACACTGGACCCTAAGATTCCACTGACGAATGGATTGGCAGAGTTTCTAGAGAAGGTTATGGCACGGTTACTTACCATCCTCGTACCTTTGACGACAAAGAGACGAATAGAGTGAGTTTGTTGGTTGGTTCTACCGGCCCCTGGCTAATGAATGCTCGAAAAATGTTCTGAAGAGGCTGGTGGGAAAGACTGACATCGAACATACGGATTCTCTGTTGAAATGCTTATGAGGGAAGGGAGGACAACAATGGTTTCGACGGACTCGTGAGGTGCGCGACTTCTCTTCGATCCGATGCGCGCATTAATTTCAGATTCAGGCATTTCGTCGTTGCTCGCTAGGGCCAATACAGTCTCATCGTGGACTAGATGCGAGGGGATCTAGAGCATGGCGTATCCCTTGTCCGTGGGATTCACGTACCCGCCCTGAGTGGCCTCGTTGATTTGCGTTCGTGGACGTATTAGCGATGATACTGTTTCCAGCGTCAATGTCCCAATTGATGCCGTCTGGTGGTATCCGGTGGGCAACCGATTTGGATTTTTCCCTGTATGGCATGTTTCTTCTCGTTTCCCAAGCAGCAAGGCTGATGTTCGGCCCTTTGAGATTGCTGCTGATGAAAGTCCTCATCTTGTCACCCTCGTCTATTTTTAGATCGTCCGATGGTCCTGCGAACATATCTCTTGTCCGCCGCTCCATGGAAATCGTCTGCGGGAACGACTTGCTGTCTATCGCGGACTAGTGCTTATGCGCCTACGAACGCCGCGTCATTCCCGCCTAACTCGACTTGGGGTCACAGCCGGAGCTAGGGTCTCGCCGTCACATAGCAGCGCATGGATGTGCACCAGCCCGAAGCGTGCTCTGGTGCCCGGGCGAACGCAAACCCAAAGTTTCCCGTGCGCTGGGACACGCGCGTGCCAAGGGAGTTTTCCATCGAGATGGTGAAGGACGCGGGGCAGTGGTCGTCTCAGCAACGAGACTCGACGGGACGAGGTTTCTACGCACTCCAAGAATCATGCTCGATGCTCTCGAATGTACGCACGAAGGCAAAAATATAGGTGTTTGGGACCATAACGGTGACCTATGCTGGTCCTCACGGCAATTTTCATGTGAGTGGCGCGTGGTGCTAAGTTCCCGTATACACGCCACTAGCGATGGAATGATTATTCGTCATTGAAAGCATACCTCATAAAAGATAAACGGCGCGTTCGTAACGAGAATTTTGACGGGATGATGTTGTACGCCGAGACAAGTTGTTCTTTGTGTGGGCCCAACTGCCAACTGTGAAGGATTCAAACACGTTTGTGAAGGTACTCGACATCTTTGGGTGACCCAAGACTATGTAGGCAAGCAGCACAATGACTTTTATGGAGTACAGCAGGCTAGTATCGAGGGAGATTGGGAATGAGAGAAATGGGAGTACTATCCAACCACCACAAGTACCACCCACTTCGACTGAGGATATCATACAGAGTAAGTGAGAGGAAGTTAACAACCATGATCCAAATAATAATCAATGGGCAGATCATCGTTCCCAGTTTTGGGTGATTATGGGGTGACCAGAAAGCTGTCGCGAAGCAACGAAAGACTGTATGGATCTAGTTGGTTGATAGTCTTCCACAGAAAGGTTTCGCAACGCAGGTAATACCTCCATTGTCCCTCCCTTGCTGAGCTCTTGAAGAGCGGTTGCAACAGGAGGTGCCAGTGTCTTGGATACATACAGACTCTGCACGGCGATAAATAGATGGAATAGCTCTAGCCACAGTGATGGGTCCATGTCTGGCTCGTCCTTCCACGTTGGCCGAGAGCTCTCGCGGAGTTCGAGTTCCTCCACGTGCGAAAGGAGGGGCAATTGCTGGCCGAATATCTGCGTCATCGATGAGAGTTGCCAATCTGGCCTTTCGCATCTCACTTCCATCTCAAATCGAGCTGGTGATCCGAGGATGATTTTGATCGTCGTACCGGTAAACTCCATATAAGCTTGGTTGCATGGCATTAGACCTTCTGCACGACGGATGAAATCATGGAGTCGCGGAATGTGAAAGATGAGGTCCATGAAGAGCACTACGGAGAGCCGTTTCAGTAAGGGGGTGTCTATTCGGGCGACAAAGTCTTCGAGGTACTCGCTGACTCCATGGAAGAGCAGATGAGTGAGTGCGGGGAGGACAGAGCGTCTCAGGGGAGGCCGACTTATTTGGATAGGACGGGATAAAGGGGATCGGAATCCAATAGAAAGGAGTCTGAGATTGGGAAATGCGGCCAGGCAGGTGGACATGACCTCGGGTGAAATGTACCCAGAATTGGGGATGTCGAGAAAGGCAAGCGACTCGATTCGAGTGGCAGAGAAAACAAATCTGGGAAATGACAGGAATGGAATGCCCGATAAGATGAACGTCCTCAGACGTGGGGCAGATCCAGCCAAGAATGTCTCTGGAATGACCGGAACCGACACGTCGAACGAGCTCGATGAGCTGAGATAGAAATGTCTCAAAGCAGGCAACGGTTCATCCATCACGGCGGCTAATTTTTCCAACGCGGAGCCATCGACATCGCGAATGTGGATCTCGGATATGCGATCATGATGTTCGAGGGCCGCGATGATGTTGGATGAACCTTTCTCGTCCACCGCACAGTGCATGCGTTCGCAATATACGTCGATAGGGAAGGGTGGCCAGATGCCCAGCGATGCCCGCGTAGGTGTCGTGTTGGTGCAGACCACTCGCAGGTCAAGACGTCGAGGCGATCCAAAAATGATATTTCGCCATCGTCGACATACTTGTGCCATCGTTATGCACCTCCACGTGAGGGACATGGCCAGGGTATGGTAGAGAAGATCGTCTTTGTAGAAGTCAAATATTTCTAGGAGGGCGTCGTCGGGGAGCATGTCAATCGTCACTTGACCTATGCCGGGTCTGTAAGCGGTTGTAGTTGACGCTGCAGGAGACACCCACCCTGCGGTCTTTCCTCACTGAAACTCTCTTGCTGTCGAAACACGAAATACTCAGGTTCGCTCATCACAGATCCCGGAGAAGCGTCATCGCCCGGATTCAATGTCTCAGTGGTGCCGGACAAGGTACTAGAAATACACGTCAGTTGGTTATTCCAAGAAATGGGGATAGTCAGTTACTCTGAACGTACTTTGAATTGTGAGAAGTCATCATCGGTGAGGATATCGTATCGCGTATCAGATGGTGCGATGGTGAGGCGCGCCGCGCGGAATGCCGGCGTCCCGATTTCCCATCAACCCGTGAGCGCGTAAGCGCGTAAGCGCTTGAGCACTGCATGCCATGTCTCTCGTCTCGTCTCTGTCCATGCATGTAATGACAAATCATTTGTGCGATGATTTACTAAACTAACTATTGATTCAAATCGACACCGTTTCGCTCCTATTCTATTCATCGAGTTGGCATGCCCCCCGCCTTTTCTCTTCCCAGACGTCCTTCTATTCTCACAGCTTTGCCACTTGTTGGGTTATACCGAACCCATTTCGGACCGTAGCCCAAGCTTTCAGTGCATGGCGCAACGGTGAGGAGAAGTTGATGGCATGACCTGATCCGACGGCTCAAACCGTTCAAATCCCGCGACGCTTGAAGAGGGCATTCAGTTGGCAGCCTGGTGAGTCCCTCATAGGCCACATTCTTTCTATAAAACAGCTCTCCAGCAGGTTTTACCTCACATGCGAGGAAATATATACTTGTGGTGGTGTTCGTTTTACTCTGTCCCCTCCCAAATTCCTAGTATGGCCCATCTCGGCATCTTTGTCGCATCCCATCACGCACTCGTCCAGCTCTTCAAGCATATTTTAATATCTCTCTAGCGTCTGATAATTGGCATTGCCGTCCCACGCCAGCGACGATAGGGTCTGCATGAACACTCGGAAAGATTATGGTACGTTTACTTTCTATCTTTGTACTTTTGACAAAGTTGATGACAGATACGCACAGGGATCGAAAAACTGATTCACTACGCACCATATACGAAGGGACAGGGCAGCAAGAAGAAAAAGGACTCGGCGAGGGGACTTAGGCAGGGTGATGTGGAACTGAAGAGTGAGGGATGGAGATGGAGCCGGGCGATACAGGCGGCGATGCAGAGAAAGGCAAAGGGAGAACGCATCGGAGTCGCCCGTTTAGTCTAGTAGAAAAGGTAAGGAAAACATAGTATGGAAATACCAGGGCTGCGACCAATTTAAAGTGAGCGGAGGCGAGATTGCGTTGAGGGCGAGACCACGCCGACGAAGGCTGGGCTTCAAGACAAGGGCTTGAGGTGAGCATGACTATTGTGCAGCGTTTGCGTCGGAGTTGAGACAGGTGTCGTGGCAAAGAGGACGGAGTAAATGAGGACAAAGGCAATGCGAGGAAGGACGCGAGGCGAGTAGGCACTGGCAGCGAGTCTAAGAGCGATTAAGAGGTGGAGGAGGGGTAGAGCACAGCGGCAGACACGAGGCCCCTTCCGCGGCACAGGGACTAAGAGGAACATTAACATTAGCATTGGTATTATCTCTGACTCACTCTTCGAAGTCAGTTATCTCATGGTGCCTTCAAGTTGACGAAGGGTAGGGTGAAGTCCTCCCGCGGTACTGCCGTACTGTATATGTTCATACCACTGAGTTCCCACACTGCTGTCGGAGTGTCGCACGTCAGCGCTTCTGCCTTCATCGCGTCATAAGGCACCATGCATAGCATCACTGGACCCGAAAAGAATCAGTACGACCGACGTGCTTGCTTCTTTTCAGATTTTCAAAAAGAGAAAGAGGCAAGGACCGATGGTTCTCGGGCTTTTCCGAGTCGGGGTTTAAAGCGGGGTGACGTGGCCAACCATTTATGAACACCCCGATGCCCGTAATTCAATTACCATGCGTGCTGGTCAACGACAAAGAAAGATTATGGAAGTGAGTGGTGCACGATATAAATGTGACCCCGTTTCCGCTTGTATCAGTCTTCGACCTTGACCGTAATCTTACCACTCGATGGCTGTCGAATCCACGCTCGGGGTACCATTTCTCACAGGATTTCTCATCTTTGTCCCTCTGTTCCTCGCATGGTATCGAAGCAGAGACCCCCTGGTAAGCTGAGTATCACCCCAATACCGATACCAGTCCTCGATAGATTATGTCCCTAGCTCGACGCGATACCTACCATAGGGTATTCTGACCCATTTCTATCATACTTCTCCGCTTTCCGCTACCACTTCCTAGATGGCCAGTCCATGATTAAAGAGGGCTACAGGAAGGTAAAGGCATCTGAGTCATCAATTACACATTGACTTACCCAAACTCATGTTACTTTGTGTTCTTAGTCGAAGCCGGGATTATTCAAAGTTCCCACTTTCCAGCGATGGATGGTCATCGCAACAAGTGCTGAATTGATTGGGGACGTCAAGATGGCCCGGGAGGACGTCCTGTCGCAACGCGAGCCACTTAGGGAGGTATGTGCCGTACACAGGCTCGACTCGAACTCCACATAACATCAACAGCGCCTTGTGATGGATCACACCCTTCGCATGTTGAATAATGAGGACACGCTTCAGAACGATATAATTCGTACGAAATTGACGCGGAACATCGCAACTATTTTCCACGAAGTCCACGATGAGCTTATTGAAGCATTATCAGAATTGATTCCAGCGGGTACTGACGGTATGTGATACACTCGCAGAAGAGGCATTGATGTCCCATCAACGATTTAGAGTGGGTCAAGATATCCACTCTACCAACTGTGAAACGGATCGTCTGTCGGATGACTAATCGGATATTTGTGGGCAGTCCTCTGTGTACGCTGCCACTCTAGTTTTTGTCGGGTACATGTACTAACACCTTACAGGCCGGAATCGTGATTACCAGAAACTAGCAATCAATATTTCCGAAAGTGTGATCAAGTCGGCCCGTAGTCTCTCAATGTTTCCAAAGCCCCTCAGGCCGTGAGTCTACCCAGCTCTGCGAATTATCATGCTAATGACATCATGCATAGGATGGCAGCATGCATTTTCTCCGAGCATCCATCCCAAGTCCGACAAATAACAGAGTTCATTAGGCCCATAGTAAATGAGCGCTTTGCGAAAATGATGGAACTCGGGGAAGACTGGAATGATGCTCCAGTTCGTATCCCTATTTCAACCAAGGTTTCAATTGTTCATGAAGTGGGAATACAGAATGACATGCTAATGTGGCTTATGAGTGAAGCCAAAGGAGTTGAGAGATCACTCGATGGTCTGGCCCGGCGAATGGTGTTCCTCAACTTTGCATCTATTCACTCGACCTCTCGAGTAAGGGGTCGCACTGTTCCATTCCACTTTGGTCACCTAGCCCTAATGTTCTACACTGTACAGACATCCACACTGGTATTGTACCGCCTTCTTGCGAACTCAGAGTATCTAGAACCTCTCCGTCAAGAGATCGAGGCCGCGGTAGCAGCAGAAGGCTGGACGAAAGCCGGAATGGATAGATTGCACAAGCTTGACAGCTTTTTACGGGAGACAACACGGATGGATACCTCGGGCGTCGGTTTGTTGAACTCTCTCGATACTAGCTTGTTACTGATCACTGTGCTTCAAGTGGTTCTGTATCGTCTCGTGCTACACCCATTCACATTTTCCAACGGCATGACTGTCCCAGCTGGTACACTATTAACCGCTCCGTCCAGTGCTATACAAATGGATGAAACCATTTTTTCTAACCCTGAACAATTTGACGGGTTTCGCTTCTCGAACGCTCGGGATATGGATGAGGATGTTACAACGACTAAGTATTCAATGGTCAATGCATCCCCTGAGCACCTGGTGTTTGGACTTGGGCGTCACGCTTGGTAAGTCATTCCGACCAATGTGACATCCTGATCTCTGATGTGACGCACCACGGCTCTCCAACAGCCCAGGGCGTTTTTTCGCCGTCAACGAGATCAAAACGCTGATTGCCCGTATCATTATGACTTACGACATCAAATCTGAGGAAGGCCAAGAAATCCCAGGTACATATCGTCACGGTGTGAGCTCGTTCCGTCTGGCGCAAAACGCAAATTTGCTGTTCAGGAAGCGTCAGATGTAGGGCCTTCTATCTGTGTATTCTCATTCCCGTGAAGACTGCCATGCTAGTTCGAAATCGCGTAATCACATGTCACAGGTCGTTGCAGGTGATGGCGTGTCAAATTAAAGTTGTCTCTTTGTCAGTCGCTGCACAGGTGGATATCATGATATTGCCAGCGAACGACAGTGAAGACCATTGTAGGGATACCTCTCGCTCCACGTGCGGAACGACCCAAATCCAACCCCTTCAACAATTGCAAATTCGTATCTCAAGAGTCAAGACGTCGTACGCCTTGCCTCAGTCAACCACCCTCGTTTTCCTCATTTCGACACCTCTCCCTCACAACCCAGCCTCACAAGTCGTGCCCCAACTTCGCTGTTCCACATAGCACACGGCGTGCTCAGACCCTTACACGTCTGGACCACGTCTTTGTTACTAGGAAGGACCTTTGCTGCGTATGGGCCTAATATGACCTGTTTCGTATATCCCCTTGTCTTCCTTTTCGTACTGTACTGAATCTCCCGCCCTCCTCTCTCCTTTTCAACGGCCTTACCCTACTGTAGTCAGCAGTTTTTGTGGATGCTGTACAAAAATACGGACTTTGAGATTGTTCTTCACAGGGCTCTTCCTCCTGGACACTTATCTCGGTATTCCTCACCTCGGATCCCTGAGGGAGGTCACCACAGATCTGAAGAACCCGGTGGTGCTACTGTAGGGTAGTAGGAAACGCCGTACACCTGCTGGAAGTGGCGCGGTCGCCTGACAACCATGCCAACCACCGGGCCGGAGTGTCCGTTTTTAGAAAATTGTTCTACCCGTGACACTCTTCTCAAACTCTTCTCATTGACATCCTTGTACACGCATATGGCTAAGTATGATACTCTTCAGTTCTCAAACCTTTCCCCTTTTCCCCAAGGACCGTGTCCACATTCCAAGAACGCCCCGGTTGGTTCAAAGGTTGGGTATGTTACTCCGGACGTACTCGTGGCAAGGTATTTCCGAGGTCATCGCATCGGTGACGAGGATTCGGTGCTACATGGAGAAATGATTCGACCGTCCCGGTGACCCGAATAATGGTCGC
>QFFA01003971.1:0-21236 GCA_003316565.1 Russula foetens | reverse complement strand
AACAATTTCCATTGGAATCCGTTCATGATCATGACGTGTATTCATCTTTGATTTAAATAAATCGCCCCAAAATACAACTGCAAAGGGATTGATGAAAGAATAATTGAAAGGAACTTCGAGCTCGCAAGGAAAAGGACAAAGTGAAAAAAAAAACAGTAAAATAATACACTAATGAAAGGATAACACAGTACATAAAATTCCACGACAATGAAAGGTAGCCAGCCACGTTTAAGGAAAAGA
The DNA here is from genome assembly GCA_003316565.1 of Russula foetens. Lineage (NCBI taxonomy): Eukaryota > Fungi > Basidiomycota > Agaricomycetes > Russulales > Russulaceae > Russula > Russula foetens. The sequence goes on along the minus strand of QFFA01003971.1, from coordinate 20,996 downwards.
GGTCAGGGCACAGGTGAAATGCGCATGGTGCAGTGAGAGTTCATGCCAATGGAAATAGCGGTACAGAATATTGACGCGTGAGTGCACGATGAGCAGCAATGTTGTGACATGCGACAAACAAACAAGAAGGACGGAGGTGACTCGAGACACGAAGAGGCCGGAAGGTGAGGGGGCGAGGTGTGACAATAGGCCGAGTGGGCATTACGGTATCACAGACAAACAAGACAACAGGGTTGATCATCAGAGAGGACCGGCGAATAAAGCAAAAAAAAAAAAGTTGACCGGATGAAAACAAATGGAAAACAAACGAAAGACGACAACAAGAAAAGGGGTACGTCGACGGACGCTACCACATCCTTGTCCAGCGTTCTGGACTCTGTGTATTCGGACTCTCATAAAGCAGGGCGCGCTGTGCGAACCCACCGACCGATACCGATGGGCTCTCGTGCAGGCCACCGCGCCCTGGCGTGCCCTGCGCTCCGAGACGCGCTAGCTCTTCGTCCAGGAGCGTCGCTGGGTCGTGCGGGTGGTCGAACAGCCCGCGAAGTGGCGATTCGGTCGCGACGCCACCCATGAACATCAGCTTCCGTGGCGTCACCGGCGTGAAAGGCGTGAACTGTGCCGAGGCGCGCCGGCGCGAGGGCGTACGGAGAAGGTTTTCCGAGTCCTCCGTCGCGTGGTGGGCGTGGAGATGACCATGAGCATGGTTGTTGTTGTTATTGTTCTCTTCTTTTGTTGCTGTTGTCGTTGGTGCGTTGTTGGTATCGCCGTGGGTGAGCGCGATAACGGGTGGAGGGTTCAGGTGAGATTTATAGTGTGCCAGGCTGGCTGATGGACTCATATGCACACCTAGGTGGGAAAGGGGTGTCCTCGCTGCGGACAGATGCTGTTCTGGGTTCTTTCGAGGGGGCGTACAAGGACGACCTGTGAGCTCCGTGGTAAGCGGCTTGACCGAAGTAGGGAACACATTTTTGGGTGGTGGAGGGGTGGATCTTTTTAGATTCTCAGATCGAGGTCGGACGTTCTGGCGAACCAGGGTGGGTGACTCTGGCGCAGGGGGGAGAAAGGGCTTCTGTATAGTAGTTGCGTGGTGTAGAAAGTGAGATCGATTACCCGATTCGAACTGGGATCGCTCACCTGAGTGGATTCTTTCTCGGCCGACTTCTCTTTGCCCTTCTTCGATTTCGGCCTTGACTTCGAGCCTGCCGCGGCCGCAGCACTCGGGTTCAGCAGGGTTACGCCAGGAGCCAATGCATCGAGAGGAGCATCCTCAGGAACGACCAAGAATGCACTGATATCAAATTTAGGCGATACCGAGGTCGATGCTGAGGGTGACGGCTCAGGCTCAGCGGCCTGAGGAACGGCGATAGCTTGCTCATCCGGTTCCCCCGTCGGGGGGCTGGAGGAACTGTTGTTAGGAGTAAGTTCTGGGAGGGAGACCGATGAACAAGATGTTGGTGGTAAAGACGGTGAAGGAGACTCTTCTGGCTCAATCTTGATGCGAGACACAGCCGATGACGAAGTCGATGGACGAGAGATTGGAGGCGCCGGTGGCGGGGTAGGTTCTGGGTTCACCGGATTGTATATAGAGCCTGGGGGCAAGACAGGGAAGATTACACCCGCGGGGACTGCATGGGGATGAGGCATGACGTAGGGTGTATAGTACGGCTGATGATGTGTGCCAGGGCGTGGACCAGGGTACATGGGTGGGCCAGGGTACGCGACGGCTGGAAGAGTGGACATCGGGATACCCATCTGTGGATGCAATGCATGGGGCATCTGCTCCTGAAAGGCGTCAGATTTCAACCTTTTCTTTCTAGGTTTTCGCGTAGGCGTATCCTCTGCCGATCGCTTGCGGTTCGATTGACGCGCCTTCTCCCTCAGCTCTTGCATATCGGCACAAAATTCCTTGCGGAAACCACCTCCAGCGAAACAGTCGAGGTCTTGATCAAAAATTGCCCAGAGCGTACGCCCAGCAGCGCGGTCTCGCTGCACTTTACGGAAAACAATTGTCGTGCTAAGTACGTGGCGGATCGAGTTCATCCATGTTTGTTCGTTACGCTTGAAGTGGGGGTAAACAATGGTGATGTAGTCGTAAATTTCTTGTAATGTCAGGCGGTGTTCAGGGGACCCCAGAATAGCTTGGCCGATGAGGGCAGCGTAAGGCAGGTCGGGCTTGGTATGAGAATACGGGCCTGGTGGCAGTTTGAATGGCAGATCATCATACTCATCCTCAGTTGGTTCCGGACCCATCGGCCCAGGTGACGACACGATATTGACAATAGGGCGAGCTGGACTTGATGATGGCGTGGACATGCCTGGTGATGACATAGGAAGGGGAGCAGTTTTATAGTAACTGCGACGCGGGGTGAGAGGAGGGTGAGAGGATACTACCTGAAATGTGAGAGACAAAGTGAGTACGCCGTGGGGCAGAGGCGAGTGAGCTCCAGGATACCTTTTGGGCAGCCTCAACGAGAGAGTTGCTTTCACTCGGTATAGAAGAGGCAACACTACTTCTTCCAGACCGGGAGGGAGAGGGGGACTCGTCGCGAGGCACAAAGGAACCCTAGCACAACAAACGTCAGTTGAGCATTTCATGGCTGAGGAAAGCACACGAACGGTGCGACGGTGCTTAGGGGTGACGGTTTGATAGAGGACCGTATCCCTGTAATAGCGGCCCACTCGACTGGGCGTTGCAGATTGTGATAGCGAGTCCTGTTCAAAATAGGGAAGGGATATTTCAGAATGTTACAGACACGGGAGGAGTAGACTAGGATTGCGCCGGGGTACGACTCACCTGCGAGAGGGCGAGATTCGCAGGAAGAGAATCGTCCGTGATCCTAACGCGTCCCGAATTGCGCGTAGATGCAGTGCGAGAATGGCCCGATGATGTGCGCAAAGATGAACGAGTGGGAGAATGGGATAGGGCGCCGGGGCTCGTGTCGCGTTCGCGCCTGCTGCGGCGCTCCCTCCTGGTACGTCGATTCTGCCGTTCGATGATCTCGTCCATGCTTTCGAAACGACGAACGGAGGAGGACGAGGCAGAGGGCTCGACCGGTTCGGTCTTGATGGGCGTTGCTGGGGGGAAAGAACAAGGTGGCGGCGGCGGTGGTGGTGGTAATGAGATAGGCGCGTCGGCCGCCGATATGGAGCGCGATTTCGCGCGACCCGGCTGGGAAGGCACGGTTGGGCTCGTGGTGCTGTCTGCATCTGAGTCTGTTGCGTTGGAGAACGCGCGAAGGGAGTTGGCGTTTTCTGCGGTGAGGAACTGGCGCATCTGATCACTGTGACGCGTCAAGTCGTCGCGTGTCATTCCGAGATTTTGCAGGAGTTGGGATATTGGAGAGATGGGATGTTTTGAATTTATGGGAGGCCCATCCATCTGAGGGTGGACTGAAGGGAGAGGAAGGAGGGTGAGTGAGGGAGTGAGTGGAAGATGGAGGGATAGTTTAATAAGACATCGTCGTCGGGTCGTTCTCGATACCGGGCGAATGCACTCTTTAACCCAAATTTGGAAGCGCGGACTCTAAATGAGGAGTTACTCAATTATTTTATATTTTTAATTATTGTACGATAATCGAACTGCGCCCTGCACTCCCAAGCCTCACTTCGGTGCTTCCCAGCTCTCCAGCAATGTGCGCAATCTCTTCTCCCTCCGTGAAAATGTCCCCATCTATGTCAGGGAATGTCACAGTTGGAAGCCGCACCATCTCCGGAGGTGTCTTGGTCAAGTACAGTCGATGAAGCGCGTCTTCGGCAGCCTATGACGTGACTGATCAGTGGCATCAAACAGCTTGGTCGACAAGGAAGCCATACTCGGTACTCTGCCATCCTCAACGAGCTTCCGAAGCCTTCTCCAAGTTGCTCAATGCCAGAGTAGACCCCAACAACAAAGATAGGCGAATTGGAGAACCGACCGGTTTCTTTTAGTAACCTGAGAGCGACTCGTCAGTACCGCAAAACGCGAAGTCATAGAAGATGAATCAGTGTGATGCGCACCTCGAGATGGGCTTTTCGCGACCAAACTTGGCGACCGTTTCTGCTAGGGCCACCTTGGGGTCGCGGAATTTTAGCATTTTACGTAGGTCGACCTCTCGACTCAAGAAGAATTGGTGCGCGAATTTACGCGCAGAGAATAGAGAGCGCCGCTGATATATGAGAGCGACGAGAGACCGTGGTATTGATGAGAGCGCATCATGATGCAACACTGCCGGTTTGAGTGGCGTTGATGGCTTTAAACAGAAGTAATTGAGTCCGAGAGGGAGAAAAAATGGAAGCGGGTGACCCAAACGTACCGTCCTACACCAACGCAGTAAGGGCGCAGCACCCACCTCGGTGGCAACATTGGCACAGGTGCTGGGTCCCACGTATGCGCTCACGGCTGCCTTTACGACGCGCGTTGGCAGGTGAGGATATGACGCGACAACAAACTCCGATGCGAAAAGACCGAGCAAGGAATTTCCCAGGTTCGACAAATTACCATTTGCCGGAGGTGGCTTTTGATTTGGGTGGCGTTTCGCATACAGAGGGAGAACGGAGGGATGCGTGCAAGCCTGCTCGAGTTCGGGGATCTGCAGCGCTGAACCAAATCCGATGCGATGGCTCAACGCGGAAAGGGCGGAGGGGAGTGGAGGCTGCAGCGCCGCCCATGTTTCCGGGGAGAAAGTGGACGACGAGCTGGCGGTGAGTGCCTCTTTTGGTGGGAACTTCTTTAATGAGGAAAGGGGAACAGACGCCAATTTTGTAGCCGCGGATGCAAGACGTCGTTGAGCATTGGCCATCGCGGCGTTGACGTGGCTGCGTTCAGGTGATAGGATGACGACGTCGGGCGGGTCGAAGAGAAAGGACACAACGCGAGACGAGAGGGTCAATTGACGGCGAATTTAAGCGCTCGTCTCGGAAACTCCCAAAACACTTATTATTACCGAAAATGCAAGAGGCTATTCCTTTGTTCATCGTCCAATATAGCACACACCGTACGGTACAGTACTCTCTGTCCCTGGATTCCTATGAAATATATGAATACATATTTGTATGCATGCACCGCAAGGGCACAAGGCAACGAGCGGTACACGTGATGGGAATGACCACGTGAGTGAGGATAACGATGGTTTGGTTTGGGTTTGGTGAAGCGTGTCAAGGACTGCGGCTGCTTTATTTCAACTCTTTCCCGTCCCCATCCTTTCCCCCAACCTCCAAGGTGTCCCATCTGTTGCCATTCACAATGGCAGAACTCAGGTCACGAAGAGGAAACAGAAGACCGTCCGCTCAGCGTGATCCCTCCCCTGATCCCGATGACGATGATTGCCCCCTACAAGACCCTGTACGCTAGCTCCCATCCCGCTCGTTCATTCTTATGATGCTCATTTTTCAATTTCCAGGGTTCCCGTACCCAACTTGAAGTATTCTTGGAGTCCAATGAAGCGAGTATGATAGTTGTTGGCTCTCTCACCGCACTCGCGTTTTTGCTACGTTTCTACAAAATCAACCACCCCGATCAAGTTGTGTTCGTGCAACTCGCATATCTCCATCTCACCCACAACCTACTAACCATAAATCCTATCCCAGATTCGACGAAGTTCATTTTGGGAAATTTGCCGCCTACTATATTTCACGAGAATATTACTTTGACGTCCACCCGCCATTCGCAAAACTGCTTTTCGGCCTCGCTGGCTGGTTTGTTGGGTTCGATGGTCAATTCAACTTCGAGAACATTGGCGATAACTACACGGATAACTACGTCCCTTATGTCGGAATGCGCGCTCTGCCCGCAATCCTTGGTAGTCTCACCATTCCAGTGGTATATGGCATCATGAAACAGTGTGGCTATGGAACCGTGATTGCGGCCTTTTCTGCATGTCTTGTCCTGTTCGGTGCGTATTATTCATCGCTGTTGTGAATAAGTCCTCGGTTCACCTTGACTTTTTCGCGTCTAGACAACGCGCACGTTGCCCAATCGCGCCTCATATTGCTGGACGCCACCCTTATATTCTTCCTCTCACTCACGATGTATTCCTACATTCGCTTCCGTAAACTACGATATTTGTATGTCAAATCGTTTTACAATATCCCCCGGCCGTTGCTGACCATCCTGTAGAGCGTTCACTCCCGAGTGGTGGGGATGGTTGATTGCTACTGGTGTCTTTATGGCATGTGCCTGGGGCTCCAAGGTGAATGGTATGCTCACGGTTGTCGCTATTGGCGCCGCTGTCGTCGTCGACCTCTGGGACCTTTTGGACTTTCGGAGAAACCCGTCCATGGTTAGTGTTTGCCCCCTGGCGCGCGTTCCGCTGTCTCATCTCTCCCCAGGAACACTTCTGGCGTCATTTCGCTGCCCGTGCAGTTGGGTTGATCTTGATACCCATTATTGTTTACCTTTCGTTTTTCTGGGTTCATTTCGCCATTCTGACCCAATCGGGTACTGGTGATAGCTTCATGAGCCCCCAGTTCCAGGAAAGCTTGGCTGGGAACGAGATGTTGATGAACAGCATTGGTAGGCGGTACTTCGTCGAACGGCTGCCCGCCATGTGTTTATATTTATCCCAGAACTCAAGTATTATGACACCGTTACTCTCAAGCACAAAGATTCCAAGGTTCTCCTGCACTCCCATCCCGAACGTTACCCATTGCGTTATGATGATGGTCGGATCAGTAGTCAAGGTAGGTTGTGCATGTTGTGATTTTCTACCTGAGGCTGTGTTTGATGGTTTCCCTAGGCCAGCAGGTCACAGGGTACGGTCATGCAGACGAGAACAACTGGTGGCAAATCATTCCGACAAAGGCACTCCCTGAAACTGGCCGTGGTCGTATTGTTCGCCACAATGATATCGTTCAACTCCTCCATGTCACCACGGACACATATCTCCTGACACATGATGTCGCTTCGCCGCTTATGCCTACCAATCAGGAATTCACCACGTGGCCGAGGGATGACATTTCACGTTATAATGATACACTTTTCCATCTTTACCTGAACGGTGCTCACGAAGGCGAGCCCATCAAAAGCAAGAGCGGTTACCTCCGGCTCGTACACGTGCCGACCAAGGTGTCTCTCTGGTCTCACCGCGATCAGCTTCCCGACTGGGCGTTCCGACAGCAAGAGGTGAATGGAGATAAGAACCCCATGGACCGCGGCGCTACTTGGTATGTCGACGAAATTATCTCTGCCGGAGGTGCGTCCTTGTTCCTTTGTATCGTCCTTTTGTCTGATGAGCTGGCGGCAGACGGTGAGGACGTATTGGATAGAAATAATGCTCAGCAAGTGAAAACTCCCAAGTCACTCGGTTTCTTCAGGAAATTCTTCGAACTCCAGCTCCTCATGTGGCAACACAATGCCGGCTTGACGGCTTCACATCCTTACTCAAGTGCCCCCATTAACTGGCCATTCCTCCTCAGTGGTATTAGCTTCTGGACGCAGAACGAAGACCAGAAACAGATTTACCTCATTGGCAATATCGTTGGGTGGTGGACGTGCGCCCTCGCCTTATCTTTGTATGTGGGCATTCTAGGTGCGGATTTGTTAGCAAGGAGACGTGGTATAAACCCTATCCCAATTGGTAAGTGAGATATTGTAAAGGTGTCACAATTCGGTACTCAAGTGGTCAATAGCCGTTCGAAACCGCTTGTGGAACTCTGCAGGCTTTTTCGGGGTTGTGTGGTTTATCCATTACTTCCCATTCTTCCTCATGAGTCGGCAGCTATTCATCCACCACTATCTCCCTTCTCATCTTGCATCTGCGCTCGTTGCTGGCGCAGTGCTTCATTTTCTTCTCTCTGAGACCATTGATTACCCTATATCTGTTGCTGGGCACTTCACTCCGCGGCGCCCGCAGCAGTGGGCAGAGCTCGGTAACCGGGGCCCTATCATTGTCGCGGGCTTCTTCTTTGCGCTACTGTTCGCCTATGTGTACATTGCTCCTTTGACATATGGCACGCCAGGGTATGTTTCAATTCTCTATGTTGTTTGCCGTTCTACCTGAGCCACTTACGTTCCATGATTTGCAGATTGGATGGCGAAGCGGTCAATTCCAAGCGATTGTTGTCGTCCTGGACGCTTCACTTTGCCGCGAAACCGTACGAAATGGCGTGAACCCGGGGGAAGTTATAGGGTACTAGAGAGGCACGGGATGGGCTTTGATTTTAGATGATCTTGTCTATCTATTGTCGATTGTACACAGCGTTTTGTCCCTTTTTTGCTTGATTTTGTCAGAGTAGGTCGCCCCGTTCCGTTCCAAATTCCATACTATTTCCTGGCCTCGGAATACGAATCGCGTGCGTCGAATGTAATCCTTACTCGGTTTGGTTGTGCGCACGCGCTTTCGATCCCTTATCCTTCTCTTGACCCTCAACGACGATGTTCAACGCCCCACGACCGACACAGGCGTATGGCATCTCCTCTAGTTTCGGTGGCAGCTTCGTTGACGAGAACCCACTGGCCGCATCAACGTACGACGGCCTTGATCCATGGAGCGCTGCCCCGACCCCCTCTCCGCCTCCAGGCCAGGTCCCCTCCATCTTCACCAACGCCATCGGTGCGTAGAACCCCTTACGAGGGTTTCTCTGCCAATATTTTTCTCATTCACATTCCTTGGACCCTCGCGAACATGATGTGATCGTGTTGTAGCGGAGGCCACAGTTCCGGCGATATATCAGCAATCGTTTAGTGCAGTTGACCCGACCAACTCAGGCGAAACGTCCGTCAATTCACTCTCGCGTGTCCTTTCGACGTCCGCGTTGCCCGCTGCGACGGTAGATAAGGTAAGACTACGTCTCTTACTCTTCGGTTCCCCTTCCCGCCCTCCTCCGTCCTCTCTCGGGATCAATGATGGCGTCATCGTTGCGTTTACAAACGCGATGACTTCAGATCGTCAACCTCGTGAGCACACGCCCGCGCGTATCGAAACTCGAGTTCTTCGTGGCGCTAGCGCTGGTCGCGCTCGCTCAGACGGGCAAAGGTGCGTGACGTTCCGCCTCATTTGCCGACGAGAGATTGTCCGTTCATTCCCCTGACTAAAAAATGCTAGATGTTAGCGTGGAACAAGTGGCGTTGCTCGCACAGCAGAACACGCTCCCCGAGCCAACGCTCGACATCAGCATGCTCAGCTACAGCGCAGCACCACCCCAGAGTCTCTCAGCCGCCGCGGCCTACAGCAACAGCACTCATCCGAGCGTCGCCCAAAGCGGCGGCGGCAGTAGCAATAGCTCCGCTGCGGTCCTGCGGAGCACATCCGCAGCTGCAGCTGCGGTTGCGGTTGCGGTTGCCCCTCCACCTGCGGACGATCCGTGGATGACGGGGGGCGCGCGTCCGCCGTTCGGTGGTGCTGTTGGTGTCAATGGAGGAGGCGCCGCGCCGCCGTCGAGCGTTGCCGGGACTGGGCTCCCAGCTGGGTGGTGGACGAAGTTGGAGAAGGTCACGGTCCAGTTTGCGGGGCAACAGGGGTTCGTGCTTAACAGGTACATGGTGTACGGTATCACTACCGAGGTTCGTCGTCGCCCACCCGCCTTACTACTTTGCCTAACTTGCTGCCCCTTTTATTTGTGTGCGTCTGTGTGTGTGCGCGCGGGGTGGTTGGTTGACTGTTGACATTCAGCGCGGAGGGACGGTGCAGCGGCGATACTCTGAATTTGCTTTCTTGTGGGATTGCTTGGTCCGTCGGTATCCTTTCCGCTTGCTGCCACAGCTGCCTCCAAAGCGAATTGGACGTGGGTGATTGATTTTTGGAGTTGTTGGTTGGACCCCTCATCGACTTGGGTCGTTTTCTAGCCGATGAGATGTTTCTGGAGCAAAGAAGGTATTTTTTCCGTCACATCGCTTTGCGTTCCAGGCGAAATGGACATATTATTAACGACCGCCACAGGAAAGGCTTGGAGAGGTTCCTTCGTTTTGTGATGTAGGTGGTTAACTATTGAGGCTGTTGTCGATCTGTCGACAACTAATGTTCTGCTTCAAGAAATCACCCGGTGATCAAAGATGACGCCTTGCTGGGAACCTTCCTCACAGAGTCAGCATTTGAGCAGTGGCGAAAACATTCGTCAATTTCGTTGGAAGAAGAGTCCGTGAGCAAGCGCATCGACCGCGTGGAAGAAATGACCATTCCCAGTGACTTGGAAGACAAACTCGGGTATGTCATCGTCATTTTTTCCTTCATTCGCCCACAATTTTCCGCAAACTAATTTGTGAATTACGCGTCCGCTCCTTAGACATGTCCGACAGAAGATCGTCCCTCTGATCGAGGCCTGGCAGAAGATCTGTGTTTTAGGAGAACGCCTCATCCGGAAGCGCGAGGCTGCAGCGGTACGAAGCACCAGCACTCGGCCGTCTTTCCTGCCTCATTTTCGTCTGCCACCTCTCCGCGTATCCTCCCCGTTGTCATCACCCTCGCTCTCCTACTCTACCTCCACCTCCGCCGATGCCGCCCCCTCCACCCCTCGAATGCCGCTGGGCTTCCCCGCATTCGCTTCTTCCTTGTCGCCGCCGCTTTCGACTGCACAGGCAGACCTGTCGCGCTTGACGAATACGCTCAAGACGCTGGTGGAGCTGAACGGGCAGTGTTGGAAGGGCCAAGACTGTGATTTGTCCGACGGCGTCAGGCAGGGCATCAACGTGATTTCTGCGCACACTCAGCGTCATGCGGACTTGCTGGAATTACGGGTGTGTGACAGCCCTGTTTTGATCGTCGCACTTCTGTCCTGACGAGATTCACTTGGGGGTCGATTGCGTCTAGAGTGGCATGTTGATGCAGGATACGTTGGAAGGCTTGAAGGTTCGCTCCTGATCAAATATTTCTACACCCCTACATTTTTCCCTCCGTCCCTCTCTCTGGCTGGCTGTTTTACCTTGGCAGCTGATTTCACCCCTTGTGTCCCTCGGGTGCACCGCCAGAGCCAACGTGACCTGTACATCGCCATGCGCGACCTCTTCGTCCGACACGACCGGCTCTCCGTCGACCAAGTCGAACGTCTGAAAAAACGGGTCGACACGAACTCGCTCAAGCTCGAGAGCGTCAAAGCGGTCGCCAAGGAGGGCTGGGAAGAGGAAGCGGACAAGATCGCGGGTAACATCGAGAAGGACAAGGCGACGATTTCGGCGCAGCTCAATCGCCGGGTGTTCATTCGCGCGTGGTAAGGAACAACTAGCCTCCCCCCCTCCCCCCTTTCTACCTTTACGCATATTCGTGGTACTGAATGCCGGTGGAACTGGGGTTGACAGTATGTGGCATGAACTGCGCGTGGTGCTGCATAACAGGGAAAACACGCTCCTCACTCAGCTCGTGCAGTCGTTTGCCCGCGAAGAACGGGATTATGCCGATGCCGTCGCAGCGAATTGGGCGTCGTTGGTTCAAGGGGTGGAGAATATGCCATTCGAGTGAACGTACAGTTTTCTGGGACACTTAGGATGATGATCGATGATCGCTCATGATCTGCTTTAATGTAATATGTTTTGTCCATGACGAATAATATGATGCCCACGACCTTTCCTCATATTCATGTCGCTGTTAGAGTAGGGTATTCAAAAATGTCAGTCTATAATGTAGCAAGATCAAGCCGGATTTCAAAAGCTCAGTAGACCCCAGGGATGAACTTCCACCTCACAATCTCGCAATAGCGCTCCCAGTCCTTTCCGTACTTGATGGCGCACCTAGAAGCAGATTCAGCAATTCACCTTGAGGCGTAAAGAGGTGATGAACACGCACCGCTCGAAATCGCGGGTGGTGCGGTGGATGAGCACTGTGATGAAGAAGACACTGTAAAAGTAAGGGATAGGAGAAGCCGCGCCGACGACCAGGCCCCAGGTGAAGCTCATGGTCCAGTCGGCCACGTAGTTCTATTTCCCACGAATTTCAGCTGAATCACCCGCACCCAGATTTGAGTCGGACTACGCACCGGTTTACGAGAGAACTGCCACCAGCCATTTGTGAGGAGTCGATTGCTACAAGTGGCAGAATCAGGCCGGATTCTCGGTGCGTGGATGTCAATAAAATGATAGTACCCATGTGCCGTTTGGATGTAGGTCGGGTTCTTGACTGTGCCCCATGGTAGCTGGGGGAACGTCCAGCGGTAGTTGAAGTTGCCTTGTGTCTGCATCTTGAACCGACTTTTTTGGGACATGGAGGTGTCCCAACTACGATCCATGCATCAGATTTCCGGTAGCAGCGATCAAGTGCACATCTCCTCACATATAGTAAGCCGTTAGTAGCGTGGTGAACAAGGCAATGTACACCGGCGTCGAAAACCTGTACTTTTCTGGTTCATGGGAGGCCATGTAGACGACCGAGTAAACATAGGTCTGTCAAGATCAGGGTGTCAGAACAAAGATGAGACAAATGTGATCCGATGGACTCACGAATGGGACCCCCGCGAAATTCCAAAAGATAACCATGAATCCCCACTTTTCGTGGAACATATCCCATGTCTGAGGGATACACTCTTCGCCTTTGCAGCTTCCAAGGCAAAGTCAGAGCTGGAGGACATTTCACCAAAATCACAACTCACCATGCGTTCAGATAAAGCCATGTTGCTAGACACATGAATGCCATGTTCTAGAAAGTTTGCTCAGCGCAAATCATGCAAAGAGGAAAGAACAGTATATACAGGTGTGACAGCACCATATAGTTCATACTGCTTGCATGCGCCAGAAACAGCCAAGAAGAACACGATCACCCAAGGAATGCGGACTTCCGCCCACATTTTCAAGTCAACGGGGCCAATACGAGGATTGAGAGCGGCGCCCATGAACACATCGTAGATGAAGTTACCCGACATGCGCATCTGTTCACCACGAGCGACGGCCCAAAAGTATGTCCCAAAGGATACAGCGAAACCCCAGATCATGGCAACAGACATGATATGGCCATAATTGTCTATGATTTCGGTGAGGCGGAATATGTGATAGTGGTGAAGGACTGCGGCGGTGATGAAGGTGAAGTAGACGGAGTAGAGCGCGTTGCATTTGTACATGAGAGTCTTGTATCCCAGAGATGGTACGGGCAAGCCTTCTTGCATATAACCTGGCATGACCCATGCAAGAAAGAGCTCGTAGAAAATGAGGCCAGAATACACCTTCCACGCGTACAGGTTCGGGCTAGCATCCTGCATGAAGGGAGATGGGTAAGACGATTGTGTTTCATCCCACGCGGCCAAGGAGGAGAACTGACATCACGAATGTGTGTCCACATCTGGTTGATGAACGGGTTAATTCCCGCAATGGAAGTCGGGAAGACGAGTTGGCCGTCATAGAACCAGAGACATATCCACAGGTAGTACATGAGCATCGGAAAGCCGATCATCATGGCGGTGACTCCCCATGGTCCACCAAACTCCCACCTCATAAGCGTCCCGAGATATGAGTTGGAAGAAACGGGAGTTGAGATAGCACTAGCAACTGACCTGGTGTGAGAATCGAGAAGCATATCGGTCTTACGCCCTTCATCTGTGATGGAGGTCTCCGATGAGATCTTGTTGGTTCTTTGACGTAGCTCTGCGTTTTTGGTCGCTGTTGACATGGTGGTACGATCACACAAATGTCACACGCGAACACGCGAATTGCTAAGATCACATGACCAGAGTGACAAAATGTTACAACTGGTGAAAAACTGCATTGGCTCTTTAGAAAACAAGTAAATGCGATTTTTGCGATAAAGGAAAGACAAACATCTGTCGTTGAAACGACCCTATGGTTTTTAAATTTTGGTTTGAGCCCTTTTGAATGAGGAGATAGACTTTTGGTGTCGGGATCAGCAGCTTTGTCCATGTTTGTTCCACTTGTATCACATGACCAAAAGGTATATTTTTTCACGCGGTTGTCACACATCACGTGGTCCTGCCGTGATTGCGACACGGTACCGGTTGAACTCAAGACAGGACTCCGACTCGGAAGTCGCAATGTCTCGAGCGGCCAAAGCTACATTGATCGCTTCTGTCGTCATTTCCTCGCTTACCGTATGGGGTGTTCATTACCTTCAGCAACAGGAACACGATGTGTGTACCGTTCTTCATTTCCATGTGCTTCCCTAACTTTTCACACTCTAGACAATGTATCAGGGGGTCATTCGGGATGACGAAAGACGTAAACGTAAAATGAAAGAAAGAGAGGAAGAATTTCTGCGATCCCAGCAAAAGAGGGCAAAATACGAGAGAGTGCAACGAGTGGAAACCATCCCCCCATCGGACACACCAGGTCCCTAGCACAACCCAGATGCGATCATACGGTGCGTGGGGGAAACCGTGTGATTACGAACATTCTCAACAGACTCCTGTCCAAAATATAGTGTATGCTCTTCCCTCCGCAATCACACGCCCCATAGGCGGACAGTTACCGCACCTCCATGCTTAGAGTTGAACTATTCTTCTGGTACATGCGTTTGCTGGAGGTTTACCACTTGGAGAGATCCACCGTATGGCCTCGATGCGATAAAGGCCAGCTCGACTGATGACCCCATCTCCGATATGCGGTCGGTTTGAATACGCCTTAGGCATTCGAGGGCACATTAACCATCGAACATAATGACTTTTTCTGTCACCGCCGGGTAACTTAAGACTTGATGAGAGAGAAAAACGAGGCGAAACACAACGTGATATTCAGAAAGTAGGGGTAAACGCGACACAGATTTGACATGACCTACAACTACGCAGTAGGCTACTCTTTTATCGTACACTTCCGGTTAGTTCGGGGCCCGTTCAAAACGCGATTCCTAAGTCAATATGACTACCTCCATCCGCTTCCTCCTGTTGGTCCGGTTCCCAATCCTTACCTCGGCTCTTGATGTCCCGAGTGCCGGTTACATTACCTCCTCCATTAGGCTGAAAGTCCTCTTTCAGCATGAAGGTCTTCGAGGTGCGACACGCGTTTCTTCCAAGCTCCACGAGGTCGCGCGAGGGGATGTGCCATGGCGAGTGCTTCCAGCTGTGCGAGTTTCTTGAAGACTTGAGCGGCTTCGAGCCGGCTCTGGACGAGGCTGCGCGAGTATTTGACCGAGTCGAAGGCGGCTTGGACTCGATCCAAGTCGGAGTAGAGCTCTCCCAGCTCATCATCGAGGGCGCGGTAGCGTATGATGTCGGCGAGGATTCCCCAATCATCGAGGTCTGAGGCGGCGTCTCGCATGGTATTGTAGACGAAGGCGGGTCCGCTAAGCAGTTGGCGGAACCAGGTGGGCATGGGTTGGAAAGGGGTACCGATGGCATAAGTGGGGGTGCAGTAAATATCCGTGATGGTGGGCTCGTCCTCAGGTCCATCCTGCGGTCCGAGCATCGCCACGCGTCCATCATCGAGTTGTTTAATCCACCTAGCGGGGCGAGAGTTCCCATCGTCAGTGGGGACGGTGAGATGGGGGTAGCGGTTATTAGCGATGTAACCTTCGGGAGGTGGGGCTCGCTTCGGCCTGCCAACGGGTCGATCGTCCTCACGGATGTCGTGCTCGTAGTAGTGGATTTTGTCATCGAGGGCGCTGATTTGTCGTTCATACTCCCTGCTGGCCTCCTTGTATTCTTCGTCGCGCTTGTGGACGGTGGCTGCCAACGACTGGGCGATCGACATGGCGAGCTCGAGGCTGAGCTCCTTGGGTGTTTTGAGGACGGCCATGGCAGAGCGAGGGGAGACGGGATCGGCGTCTTTTGCTCCATCGAACAGATTATCGACGACTTCGAACGCGTGCTTATGGAGCTCGGATCGAATCTGGTGTTGGTGAGTGGGCAGAGTGCGGGGTGATACGGGCCGAGTAGAGGCTGGGGATTCATTGGATAGATCAGGGGAGTCGGCAGACATGATGGGTAACTGGGGCGATTGGGAGCGAGTTCTCCCGTCTTTATAACTTGAGGATGTTTTCGGTGGTATTTCCGGATAAGATCAGAGGCGTGCATATGTTCGGGGAAGACCCACTCATTGTCGCTGTCAGGGAATCCTTTCCATTTGATGAGATACTGCGGACGCCGCTTCCGGCCGGTTAGCCGGTAGTCTAGGATTCGTTCGACTTCTTGTTCTTCCTCCCCATCAACGATATCGGGGGCCGGTCGGGAAAAGTTAGAGCCGTGAGCCGTTGTTTCGTAATAGGGAGAGAGTAAGGAGGCGTGGAAGACGTCGTGAATCCTCCACGCGGCTGGTAGCTCCAGCTGGTATACCACTGGGGAAATTACCTTGTTGACTCTGAAAGGTCCGTAGCGTCGTGGATCAAGTTTCGAGACGTGATGAGGTAGTCGGAGGTGTGTGGCTTCCAACCACACCCGGTCCCCTTCTTTGTACGACGCGTTAGAGGGTGACATTTTCCGAGCTATGTGGTTAAGGGCTTTCGTGGCGGTGTTACGGTGGTCGATCATCGATTGAACTCGTTCTTCGGTTGTTTGGTTGACAGTAGCGGGTAAAAGGGACGGGATGAGGGTAGGTTCATAGCCGAGAAGGATTTGATTGGGCGATAAGCCAGTGGTGGCGTTTCTTTGGTTATTGTGGACTGCCGAAGCGATCGTTAGCCACTCGGTCCAGTCTTCCGGGTGCGCTGATGTGACGAGTCGCAAATACTGCTCGACCCACTGGTTTTTACGCTCGGATAACCCATCCGTTTGGGGGTGGAACGCAGTGGATAGGTTTTGCTGGATTCCCAGTTTTCGAGTCAGCGCCTTGCCAAAATGCGAGGTGAAGCGTGGATCGCGATCCGAAATCATTTTTACTGGGAGCCCAAACCAGCGGTAGACGTTGTCGAGGTAAAGCTGGGCTATACCAGGGCCGGTAATGGAAGTGGAACAGGGTAGGAATATTGCCGCTCGAGAGCACCCTTGATCGACGATGGTGAGAATCGCATCGTTCCCCTTTCGGGGTGGAAGGCCGGTGATGAGGTCCATTGCGATTTGTTCGAACGGTCGTGCGTCTGGCAATGTGCCGATCCGATAGAGGGGATTCTTTTGTCTGTGAGTGAGGATCTTGCTTTGCTGGCATATGGCGCATCCTTTGACATAGTCCGCAATCCATTCTTTCATCCCCGGCCAATAATACCGCTCTTGTACACGCCGTAGGGTTTCATCTCGCCCCGGATGGCCGGCAAGGGGGTGGTTGTGATATATATTCATGAGTCCTCTACGCACCTCGGTGATCGGGGGAACTTTGACGATATTTGTAGCCCGGATGCGTTCTGGGGGTATCATTACCACCGCCTGATTGTCGCCTTTTCCCTTGTCCACGTTCGGCGGGCGAGATAGGAAGTCTGACGGGATGTTAGCTTTCCCAGGAATGTGCTTTAGGACATAGTCATATTCTTGCAAGTCTGCATGCCATCTCGCGGTGCGGCGCGTTAGGTTTTGGGGTGCCTTCCAGTATTGAAGGTTAGCGTGATCAGTGAGAATGGTGAATGGTGATTTTGTCCACCCCAGATATGGCCTCCAGTGATTTAACGCCTTCATGATGGCTAGGAGCTCCCGCTCATATATGTCGTAGTTTCGTTCGGTAGGGGTGAAGGTGGCTGAGTAGTAGGCGATGGGGTGTAGCCGAGGTTTATCCTTAGTCTCTCCGTCTTGTTCCTGAGATAGGACTGCCCCTAGACCGTAAGCTGAGGCGTCGGTTTGTAAAAAGAAGGGTTTGTGGAAGTTTGGCTGATATAAGACGGGAGCGGAGCACATTTTAGTTTGTAGCTCGCGGAATGCTCGCTCCTGGGAGTCTCCCCAGTGCCAGGGCGTGGCTTTTTTCGTCAGATCAAGAAGCGGACGGGCTATGGCCGAGTAATTCTGTATGAAGTAGCGATAATACCCAGTGAAACCTAAGAATGAGCGGACGTCAGTGACCGTTAGGGGAGTCGGCCAGGTGAGGACTGCTTTTGTTTTTGTTGGGTCCATTCGGACCATGCCCCGACCGACTCTAACTCCGAGGTATTCGATCTCTTCCTGCTCGAACGAACACTTCTCGATTTTGAGGTATAGGTCGTTTCGTTCGAGGATATCGAATATGGCGTGGACGATCTTTCGATGTCGTTGCACATGCTGTTCTTCGGTTTCGTGAGGAAGTTTTTTAGTGTGAATGACTCCGTCGTCCATGAAGATCGAGAAGACGCCAGCGGCCACCCACACACGGTACATGGCGTTGACCATCATTTGAAATGTGGCGGGGGAGTTGGTAAGGCCAAAGAACATGACCAACGGTTCGAAGAGTCCTTCCGGGGTGAGGAATGCTGCCTTCCATTCATCTCCTTCACGGATGCGTACGTTGTTGTACCCCCATCGGACGTCGAATTTAGTGAAGAGGGTGCACCCTGCCAGTCGATTAATTACTTGGGGAATTAGGGGGGATACATTGCGATTCCTGAGCGTCCATTTATTCAGGGGCCGGTAGTCCTGTACCGGACGAAGCTTGCCGTCCTTCTTTTTTACAAAAAAGAAGTTCGCTGCGTAGGGGCTCTTCGACTCGCGTATTGTTCCTCGGCGAAGGTGTTCTTCCACGAAACGATGACACTCTTCAATTTCTTCTTGCGTGAGGGGAAGTAATCGTCCTGGTAGCGTAGCGGGTGCATTGGGCAGAAGTTCGATCGCATGATCCCATACTGAGTGCTTTGGTAGTCGTTGGGAGGCGGCTTCACTGAAGATCTTGCTATGGCGTCGGTATTCTTCAGGTAAACCTGGTATGTTTTCTACCATTCCCTCGCCGATGGTGACTCGACCGATGAAGTATCGGTCGCGTGTTTGAAGAGGTCTGGGGCAATTCTTTGTTCTTGGCGTGAACGTTGCTCTGGCCGCATCTGGTGCTCGGACGACGATAGGGAGTTGAGAGCTGTCAATCCATCCTCGTTTCCAGTCGATCCTGGGCTGGACAGCTGCGAACCATGGGTATCCTAGGATGGCTCGATGTTCTCCCAGGTCGGTGAGGAAGAACCTCATTTTCGTGAAATTAGTTCCTGTTCGCACTAGGAGGTCGGTGTAGTGCCGGAGTTCTCCTCCTCTGTTCGGGGTGCCATCTACGTTATATAACTTCCGGGGTTCGTTTAGGTTTTTAATAGGGAGCTTTAGCCAGCGGGCGTATGATAAGTTGAAGAAGTTTTCGGTAGCTCCTGAGTCGATCAGGGCTGTCGTTTCGGCTCTTTTTGTAGCGGAGTGTACGTATAATCGCAGGGTCATTGATTTTCGGTGAGATATATATACATCGGTGCTACTTAGCTTGATCAATGCCGACCTGATCAAGCGGGTCGAAAATCCTCGTCATCTCCTCCTCCCATTTCCTGGGCCAGGCGTCCTAGTTCTTCTGGCTTTAGCGTTCCAAGTTCTGCCTTGATCCGCGCGATTTGACTTTCTGGTTCCTCGGGTAAGTACGTTTGATTGTCATCGAACTCGATGAGGTTTGCCCCGTATTGCCGTTGTGGGCAATTGCGGGCGAAGTGCCCTTCTTTGCCGCATTGGAAACAAGTCAGCGGTCGTCGAGTCTGTTGGGCGGCTCGCCCTTGGGTTCCTCCTCGACCTCCTCGCCAGGTGGGGGCGCGAGTGCGGCCTAAGTCCATCGGTACTGGCATATTGTTCATCCAACGAGGTGCATTCGTTGAGTTGTACTGCTGGGGCGGTGGTCCGCGCGGTTGTTGCTGGGGTTGGGAGAAGAAGGGGCGTCCTTGAGCCGGGGGACGATTAAAATAATTTGTGCGTGGGGGTGGTCCTCCTCTTCCGGGGGTGCGTCGTTTGCCGAGGATGTCGTCAATGAGCATGCGTGATCGGGTAATGTCGATGGCGCGTTGTTTGATTTCCGCATACGTTTGCGGCATGGGTGGTTTGTAAACGTCGAGCATGACAGAAGGTGAAAGTCCCTTGATGAAGTAGTGCGTGGTAGCATCGTCGCCTTGGGTATAGCCGGCGAGACGGGCAAGTTCTTCGAAGGATGCGATGTACTGATCGATGTCGGGAAAGCGCATGCGATGGTTTTCAATTTGAGTGCGCGCACGGTTCTCTCGTTGGGTGTCCTGATATTGGGTGCGAAATTCGAGTAGAAATTGTTCCCAAAGTGCGGGAACGTTATCGATCGCTGGGTTTAATCCGTCAATCATTTCTCCCATTTCCCGCGCCCAAGCCTGCGTTTCGTCGCCCTGGATATGCGAGAGCATGAAAGCAATTTTCTTTATCGGCGAGTTGAACCCAGTGACATCATGATTGAGTCGGAGATACGCCTTGACTTGGTCGACGAAGTGATCGGCTTTTGTTCGGTCGCCCAGAAAGATCGGGGGTGGTTGGCCCATGGGTCTAACGTCGGCACCAACGTTAACGACTTGGTATGCATTTGGTGCGGGTACAGGTGCTGGTGCACCACCACCGGGTGCTCCTCCGCCCGGAGCACCTCCTCCAGGTCCTCCTCCTCCTGGGGCGCCTCCACCAGGGCCTCCGCCTCCGGCCGCTCGTCGGAGGGCTCGATTGAATATACTTTGGACGCCTGCAGCGTCAATAGGGTTTTGCGGGTTCGTTCCGGCAGATGTTTGAGTCGAACTAGTGGGGGCGGTCGTCGTGGCAGTCTGAGTAAGGGTTGCTGTTGTCGACATGATAGGGGGGAGTGATGGGACACGAGCAGTAGGAGTGACGGGTGAGTTACGGATTTGCTGGTTGGTTAAGTCAGATGGTTGTTCGTCGTCACTGTCGTCCTGAGAGTTGTCTTCTTCTGAGCTAACGTCGCTGGCTGCTTTATGTTCAGCGGTATCTGCCTCGATATCAATATCCCAAGCGTCGAGTCCGGGTAATTCTTTTCCTAGGGCGAAGGTTTTCTTTTTGTCGCTATACAGGAGCTGATGCCAATGATTCTCGAAGTATGTGACCGTAGTCGTCGCTCCTTCTGTGTCCAGTGTATCGTCTTCACAGAGTACCGGTATGGGAATTGTATGCCGAGTTTGTTCGGGGGGAAGGATGGCTACTCGTCGATTTGGTCGTGACTGGACTTGGTCTTCAGTGATGTACCTCGGGCCTCTACCCGATGAAGTGTCAGTACGGACACTTTCCTTGCTTCCGCTGGCCGTTGTAGAAACAATGTCAAATCTTATGTCACCGCCGGGTAACTTAAGACT
>QFFA01003967.1:0-19909 GCA_003316565.1 Russula foetens | reverse complement strand
ACGCCGTTACACGCGGCCTCAACGGGCCGAGAATCACCGTCGCACGAACACGGGCCGCGAACGCGAACACAATTCGCGACTTGGACACAACCACGACTGCCGCGTTCGACCAGACGTCGGGAACGTAACAACAACAATAAGTTTCCTGCGCGTCCTGGACCTATTCCGAGTCACAACCAAAAAAAGTCGACTTGTCACCCTTGTTTCTTGCGGCGCTGCGAAAGTCATGCGCTTCAGTGCTCGTTCACCCTCGCCTTCCCCCGTGCGCCGGTGCGTATCAGTGGCTCTATTGATCTCATTTGATTAGGCGTACCAACCGCTCTTGCAGGCGACGGAGTCTCTCCTACGGCCTACAGTCCTCCTCTTATTCATCCTCTGATTCGGAGGCAGATTCTTCGCACACGGACTCGTCTTCTGAATCCGACGAGTATACTTCTAGTGGTGGTGGGATCTCGCATGACTTTACTAGGACTGCCAGAAAGACCAGCCGTCAATCTACATCCGCATCGTCGTGAGTGTTGCTATCTCATCCTTCTCTTCTGTCTGAGCATCGGGTAGACGACGGGCTGGTACACTCTCTGCTTCTGGGCACACCCAGATCGATGACACCGTGGCCGCAATTCGCCTTCGAACGCGACATCACGATCCTTATGAAGAATGGGCAAAGCGGACGCGACTAGATGCCTTTGTATGCCCCCCCCCCGCCCGTTTGAACGTGCCTCGCATTGCTCACTTCTAATTTAGAAAACCGCACGCCGTGCCATTGAATCGGCACAAACTCAATGGGATGTATCGCAAGCGGCAGCCCGCGAACTGGATGCTGAAAGGCAAGCAACCGCCCTAAGGAAAGAAGCAGAATTAGTGGCAGAGCGTCTTGCGGAGCTTGCAAGCCTCCGCGCGGCCGAGGAAGAGGAGAACAAGACGAGTTGGAATGATCAAAAAAAGACAAGACAAGCGCAAACCGAACATATCATTCACTCAGAGATGGAGAAGCAGCGTGCAAAGCAGAGGGAGGAGGAGCGTATCGCGAAGGAAGAAGCGGAGCGTTTACGGAAAGAAGCTGAGAAGGCGGCCGCCGAGGAGCAGCGCAAAAAGGAGGAAGCCGCGAAAGCCCTCAAGGAGGCAGAGGAGGCTAGGGCCAGAGCAGAGGAGGAAGAGGCCGCGAGGAAAGAAGCAGAGAGGGTGGAGCAGGCCAAGGCGAAAGCCTTCGAAGCTCAAGCCTCGGAAAGAAACGCGCTGGGCATGACAACGCCTGATGGCGATTGGCGTGAAGCGAGACTCGCGTTGAAAGTGCGTTTTCTGCCTTACGTTTGATCGCCATCATTAACTCACGACATGTCATGGTAGCAATTGAAGTCAGGACCGATCGCGCGTGTCAAGGCTAACCGGGACTTGAAGAAGGCGTGGAATGAGATCAGACGCAAAATTACACCGAGAGTCGGCCAGCTGACGAACGAGCCTCAAGTGATCGCGAACATAGTGAGTAATCTGTCACCAGCGTTGCATTACAGCAAATCCTGATCGTGATGTGGTACAGTCGCAGCAGATCGTGCAGGTATTGCGCCCACCAGGAGCACTACCCCCTGACGTATATCATGCGTCATTGTCCTCGCTAGCCAAGGCGATTCTTTTGCAAGCGGAGACTGAGGTCACAGCCGAGAAACGATCCGCGAGGCCGCTCGCTCAGCTGACATTAAACTCTATGAACGTACTCGAAGGCTTTAGCACCGTATTCTGGGCGAAATTGTGTCAGAGAACAGGCGGGTGGGCGATCCCCGCACCGGTACCGTCCAAAGATGCCGATGGGACGCCGTTCACCCCCGCCACGCGCGTGAAAGCGTCCGGATTGCGCGAGGAGACTGGCGCAGATCACACCGCGCGTGTTGCGGGCATCATGCGCGTGTATTTCTCGTTGCTCCTTCTGCCACCGCCGGCCCCACTTTCTCGCGAATTCCACATGTCGCGCCTTTGGACGTTCGTCTCTCGGCTTGTCGGACAGCCGGCCTTATTGCAGTCCTCGCTTGCGACGGAGATTCTCTCGGGTACGTGCCATTGAACTTGTGTCGTGTCTATTGTCCTCGCGCTTGCGAGAATATCACGGCGTTTTTTTTTCTGATATTTTCTGTGGAGGCTGATCGAAAGCATTTATAGTCGCTCTCGAAGTCGGAGGTCCTCACGCTCGCGATGTTTGGGGCTCGCAATGGATCAAGCTCATGGCCCTGCTGTACGAAGGCGTCACGAGAGATCCTTCTCCTCTGGGTGGCCCGGGTCCTGAGTCCCGTGCATCTCGCGTGCGATTACAGCTGGAGATTGAACGTGTGATGGGTAGTGGGTGATCGTTTTACACACCCACTGAGAGCACCAGACTAGAGGCCGATTCCGTAGAATCTCGGAATCTCCTAGAGTTCCCGATATGTGCGCAAAGGCTCCGATATCTAGGGGAATTTAGGGTCCATCATCCGTCCCATCGCGCGCATCGATGGTGGTGGCAATGATGAGAGGAAGCCATAGATAGCCAGGGCCATTTCTCATCCGGATCTCACGTAGACTACTTTCCCGTTATATATACACCACGCTCTTTGTGATAGGCGATAGTGGAACCTGGACGGACGGAGAAAGCCCCAGGGCAGGGCTTTGTAAACCATGTAGCCGTATCTCGACCTCTCAGCTGTTCAACAAAAGGCCGTGTGAGCGGTGGCCGGGAAGCGGGAAGGAACGAATGTCCGATCCGGTGTCCGATCCAGGGAACGCACTTGTTCCACGAGTCCACCCTTCTCTTCGAAATCGCATTGTTCTCCTGACTGTTTCTGGAGTGGCCGCGTCGACGTGCACAGATAGCACAGCCGCACGCTCCCCACCGAGTTGGTCTCGCCTCTTAGGTTTGAGCGAGCCAGAACGTGGAGCCAGTGGCGACGTGTAGATTTATATCACATCAGTGCTTCTCATATCATACGAAGGTTGCTCTCGAACCACGGGGGTCTAGTTATAGTTATCGAAAGGCGAAAGGCGCAAAGTTGATGTTCCACATGATCCCACAGTGGTCTGTCGTCCCTCGCATCGGAGTGGAGCCGAGTCTTTCACATGCCACATGCCAAAACAGGCCTGGCGCGTGTGTAAACAAATTCGTGGCATTAGAATTCTGTCCAGGTGGGCATCCTGTGATCCCACTCGAATCCTAATTCAAACCGTAAACAAGACGTATGCAAGGCGTAACACAGTCGTAAGGTGTTTGCTACAATGTAAAGAATAAGTACGAGGTGAAGGGGAAGAGGGGTAAGTATTAGGCGGGGATGCAGAACAAGTGAGACCGAACAAAACCAAAAAAAAAGTTAATAAGTAAGAGCAGCGCCTCGCGCTAAATCAAACCAGATTTACATCGAAAAACAAAGCTAAGGTAATCACTGCTAAAAGCGGGGTGTGAGGACTAGCTCCGTGATAAGATAC
Source organism: Russula foetens (assembly GCA_003316565.1). Taxonomy (NCBI): domain Eukaryota; kingdom Fungi; phylum Basidiomycota; class Agaricomycetes; order Russulales; family Russulaceae; genus Russula; species Russula foetens. Next base: position 16,465 of record QFFA01003967.1, on the reverse strand, counting down.
GGCATGCGGCTCTGGGTATAGGTACCGTGCGTATGGGGATATGGAGAAAGGAGTCAAGACAGACAGGAGAAAAGAAGGTTCCGATCGATAAATGATCACGTCCTAGTGGGAATGCGAGGACCTAGTGGTCGCGGTGCGGCCATAGGGGCAGAGGGCTTCGCAACCGCAGCAGCGAGAGCCGCAGGCCACCGGTCAGTGGGAGGCAAAGGGGGAGGTTGGTGTTGGGACACCGATATCGTACGGGATTTGCGAATTGGCGATGGCGATGCTGGCGTGGTTGAACGGTACGATGGGACGGCAGGTGTCGCAGATCGGTGGGTAGAAGAGACGCCGGGAGTGGAAATTCGGGGGGGAACATTAGACGACGAACGAGAATGAGACGTAGGGGCGGTAGACGCCGAGCGTGTAAGTGTAGGGGCTACGGACGCTGAACGTGTGAGGCCCAGGCGTGAAAGAGGCGAAGTAATATTGGAAATATAAGACGGTTGGGAAGTAGGTGACGCAACACGAGAACTAGGAGGAGATGCTGAGGCTCGCGACGAGCTCGACAAACCAGCGTGAGCAGTCGCTGCCGAAGATGCCGTTGAAACAGTTGGGGTGGACACGAAGCGACTGAGTTCGGTGCGGAGACTCTGACACTCTTGGACCTTTTGGTTGTATTGGACTTTCTGTAAGAACATTAGTACAGGAGTAACACTGTCAGTATTGCAAACAACCAACCTGCCTAAGAAACCGTTAGGACCCTTGTCACCAGAAGAAACATTTAATTCGTGACTCACTTGTGAAGTTCGACATCAAGTCTACCCTTCTCGTGTTCAAGCTCGTCCACTTTTAATTTTAGAGATGCTTCCGCATGCTTGGCGGCTTTGGATGCGTCGTAGAACGCAACGTGATTTGCGAGGATGGCCTTGAGAAGTAGGGAACTCAAGTAGAGCGCCGAGGACTGTATATGCGAACGAGTAAGCGAACTGCTCTGCGCAGACGAGGACGGTGCACGGACAGCGTCGGCCGCAGTGACTTCTGTGAGCCAGCGGTCAACCTCCTGTTGGAGGGCAGTGACTTCTTCCACTGAACATTTTTTGGAAGCCACTCGGGCGACCTTGGACTCCAACATGCGACCCTCACGAGCGCGAGTCTCCCCAAATTCAGGGAAAGCAGGCGCGGAAGCTTTGAGGAGATCATTGGGAAAGTCATCCTCAATGAGTGGGGGTCGAGGGCTATTGGGACTTCTTCGTGGCGTGCTCCAGCCACTGCTGGGGCCATTAAAGTCAATACGAATGAGACGAACGGTGCCACGGGTGAATTGTTCGCGGCAGAAAGGGCAAGCAGGGGGTAGACGTGAAGTAGTTTTTTCGAGGATGTTGTTGCAGCAACTCAAGCACAATACATGACCTGAAAGGTTGTGAGATGAAAAAATTTTCAGAAGTAGAATTAAGGGAAAGCGAACCGCATGGGATACAATGTGGTAAATTACGAGGACCAAACTCGTCCGCGCAAACGTCGCACAGAGAGCCAGGCTCGAGGGTGAGCATGGTAGCATATAAAGAAGAGAGAAAGATCTAGGGGAGCATAAGGAGGGGGAAGGGGAAAAAAAGCGAAGGCGTCACGGAGTGGGGCTCACAATAAATACCGTACCTTTGACTCACTTCTCCCGATTTGGCGGTCTTCCGGGGTCCTTTACATTTCTCATCCACTTCCACATCCCCTTTCCACACCCCCACCTTCCACCCGTTTCCCCGATCCTGGTCATAGAGAGATCACTGCGCACATCCCTCCTCCCTCCATGGCTCATCTCCTGTCGATTTTTTGGGGGTGCGGAAGGGATAACGATCATGGTGTGCGGGCATGAAAAACTATACAGTTTTCCTCGACAGGGTTCTGTGCCTTGTAGGGTTAGGGCTCTCGAGATGCACATTGCCACATTGCCAAGACCCGATGGCTTGGCTATCTCACCTCACTTTCTTGCACCTCGGCTTCGGCACGGAACCATTTTTTCGCCAGTCAGCCTTGGTTCAGCCTTGGTTCCGATCCACAGTTTGTTTGGGCTTTTGGGAATCCTCCTTCTTCACACTCACACTGGGGACTACAGCTCGTAACTCGTTTCTCGGTCGCATCTAACAAAGTATATTTAGTCGGCCAGTTTCATCAAAGGCGTCCATGACCCGACGTCTGATGTGGCGATGCTGAAACACGCTGCGCAATGTAGCGCCGGCTACGGGCGGGTAAACCCTCAGATAATCCCGAGTTGTCCAGCTTGATCCCAATTTGGTGGCTGCCTTTTTTTACCCCCCCGGGCCAGAATACATTACTGTGCGACCAAATGTGTTTCGATTGGAACCAGAACTGCTCCGATCCTCCTAGAACTTTCGCGTCGCGTCGAGCACAATTTTTCGGAGCCCGGCCTTATGCTATGCCCTTTGCCCATAGCCCTGAGCGCCTATTTTACATTTCAATATCCCACCACTGTTGCCAGTGAGTCACTCCATTAATATGCATCAATAACCCTCCAACGCTCACTACTACGAGGATCACAGCGACGCTCATTACTTTCCTCGAGTGACGACTTCGCTCTAGACCACGGTCCTTTCTGTTTCTAGGGCTTTACATCGTGATGATCTCTTACAAGAGTACCGAGTGAGTTCTACTGCCCACGCGGTGATTGCACACAATTACTCGGGCGCTCTCTTAGACAGCACCTCGAGGCTCAAGGAATGACAAGTTTTCTCAATATCGACGCCACAGAAAGCCACCCTGAGTAAAAATGCACAGTGTCTACGCTCAACTAGGAATCTCCTCCGCTCAAACTTCCTAATCGATGATCGGCTAACATGCAACGTTGTACCGAGCTCTCCGTAGTTGCCGGACGTTCTTTCCCGTGTATACCCCCGAGGTCCAGTGTTCTGCTGTGAGACCAGCTGTGCTAGTCTCATTTGAATTACCAATTGCTATATCGTTATCATGCCACGGTTTTCGAAGCGTGCATCTTACTAGGTCCTCCAAAAGAAGGTTATAGGATTCATTTGCGAACCATGGAATGACAACGTGAATGTATGGAATTCCCCGTTTGGTTTCAGGTAGTCCTAGGTCTGCCACTATCGACCATCTATTACCGCACATTCTCCTTCTATTAAACACGTCGAGGTGAAGCCCGACCTGTGTAAACGTTCCTAACCCTCTTACACGTACATTGGAACATCTCTTTCGATCCCTCAATGGGCTTTCACTCGTGATTAACCCAGGAATGACGCGGTCCTTTTCGGTTTATCGTCAATCACACGTGGGGTTTGCGTGGGGCGAGCCGGGGGCGCGAAAGTTCGTAGCGTAAAGTTCACAGCGATAGTACCTGTAATTCGCCAGATTCCGAATGTCTTTGACAGAGACACACCATATTACGGGGACCGGATGTGCCTCGAGTTTCTCGGTATCGGCGTATGACCTGTAAAGCCGCCAAGGGTTATACACATCCCGTTACACGAGGCACTTTGGCCAACCTAATTCGAGAATTGCGCTTTCAACACGTCAACGTTAACAACGTAACGCTCGATCTTCCCGATCCGAGTGGCCGGTAAGAAAAATTCTATGGCCAATGAGCTCGCACGCAAGCAATTTACAGTACCCTGAACCGACGGGTACAGGAGGAATTTCGAATGAGGGCTGCTAAGCGACCGACGGACTTAATGATAAGGAGGCAATGCCTTGTCCACGCGGCCGTCGAGCCCCCTCGGAGGCAAGTCGCTCAGCGGGGATCGGATGAATCATCTACGACACGCAAATCTCTCTTTTCTTCAAGTGGTAAGGGCCCTCTCGGCGAGAGGAGCCAGGATCGCGTGTGCCCTACTGTCCTGGGGTCCTGCCTACTAAAAATTGCCTATAGTGGCGCCCATCATGCATCATCGAGGACGCGATGCCAACACATTGCCACCGCCATATGATGCTATCGCCAAGGATGTGCCAGGATGTGACAAATTAGCATACGAATCGGAGGAAATACTCGACTGGCACGTTATGGTGCCGTCTGCTGGTGGGGCCTTATCGCCCTAACTTCTTGCACTCGTCTCCGTTTCGGCTATGCGAAGATAGTACACGCAGGCCCCAACTTGAGAGTTGTAGTGAGACTTCTCAACTCCACCTTCGAGGAGAATGTTGGTCGTTGGAAGTCACCCTCGAAGTTTTTCTCATAATGTTATTTCGATTTCCCGGTGTTCTTTAATCGGACACTACCATACCAAATGTAACTTACTCCATCACATTCATGGAACGGCAGACAAGAAGCGGTGCAGCTGGTGACCCACTATTGGCATTGGGGCGACCCACATGAGCGACCAATTGGATGTCAATTCCTCATAAGAGCGTTTGACATCGATTGTGTACCATTGTGCTTCGTCGAGTTCAAATTGAAATGTCACAAACAAAAGCAGGCAGACGGTCAACAAAGGAGTCAACTCGAAAGGGAAATGTACGACCACGGGACAAGCCCTTGAGACTTGTTGCGCGTCGTGCAGCGACACATTGTTTATTGTATAGCACAATTTACATATGCGGGGGAAAGCATATGAAATTTCATACATTCGCAATCATAGACGACGTCCCCGGCGACCACCCTAGGAAGAAGGGTCAGATAGATATCAAACTATTAGCGAAACAGGGCCGACCTTGCGACGCGTAGAGTCAGTCGGGATGGGGGTGACATCCTCGATGCGACCAATCCGCATCCCAGAACGCGCGAGGGCACGCAAAGCACTCTGGGCACCAGGACCAGGCGTCTTGGTGCCAGTGCCGCCTGTTGCGCGTAATTTGACATGGAGAGCAGTGATGCCAACTTCGCGGCAACGCGCAGCGACATCCTGAGCAGCAAGCATGGCGGCATAAGGAGATGACTCGTCACGATCTGCCTTGACTTTCATTCCGCCTAGCGAGACTGTCAGGTCGACCTTAGATAGACAGTCCATTTGCACTCACCAGTCACACGGGAAATGGTCTCCTTCCCGGACAAGTCGGTGACATGGACAAATGTATCATTGAACGAAGCATAGATGTGGGCCACGCCGAAGACGAGCTCGCCCTCGCTAACTTGAGGCCCTAGCTGGACGGTGGTTTCTTGTGCAACACGCGCTTTTTTGGGAGGCTATTCATCCAGAGGTCAGCAATCCCATCCATCAAACCGGGGACTACTTCTGCCACTCCGAAGCATAGCAGAATGCGATTGCACTTGTATTCGGTAGAACCTACCATTTTCTGAGCCCTTGGAGTAACGAAATACTTGAACTTGAGCCAACAAAGGTCGTGAGGGGACGACAATAATTCTCGAAATTAGGTTGCACCAGCCGGACAATACCGTGAGTAAACATGAGCATACAACTACAGTAATAATAGGAGGTACGACATGCCACGATATCGATTGAAGCCTCGACTTTCAATCACTGCCAATTTTATCCGCAAGACTGACTTTGTGATAACGGACATTACACCTGGTATTGCATGCAAAGTCATTCCACCATGCGCTGACTACTACCAGCCTGGGGTGTTCAAGCGTGTTGAGGCAGACCACCTGAAAAGGCTCCCCATAGGGACAAGTTCAAGCTACTGTGGTGGGTTTGTTATTGCGTCTTCGTCTTCGCTGGCAAATCGTCTACTGTACAACCCCCGCCGACTACGGGTCCCCTACCATGTTCGACCTCCACCTACATTCCATTTCCTTCCCTTGTCATACTGTCGTTCCACTACAGATAAATGTTGGAACTGTGGATTCTTTGCATGAAGGCCCCAACCAGATCCTGATGTAGTCGTGATACATCGTTACCCGTCACTTATTTTTTGACCTAGAGAGCCCTCACCGACGGGACTTTCACTACTTCCCAGACTCGCCAACACCGTCAGAGATTAAGTTGCTCCTACGGGCGCCTATCAATTGTTGATAAATGATGACGCGATGACGAACCATGTATGAGGACCACTGTACATGGGCCTTCGAATCGCGCCCCCGAACCTTTTCTTGATCTTTCTGGCATATTTCTGCGCCCCCAATGACTGATTTCCTTGATAATCGCGATAAGTACATTTTTGGATAGGTGGTCCTTATAAAGTCTGTGGTCTTAGACCCCTGGTTGGAGACTATCTCTTTCCTAAACGCTCATCATGTCTGACTCAATACGTTGCACTGCGCTCAACAATGCGATCAGGGCCAAAGGTTACCTATTTCCCTGTATACCCGACGCAGTCTTTGATCTTGTGGTTCTGATCCCCAGGGGTATCTATTCCGCAGATCGCCCAGAGTGTCGGTAGCACTGAACAACGCGTTCGCGATAGTGCGTTAGTCTTCCTATAACTTGCTTCCTTGCTTACCCCTGGTAGTCGTCGCTGGCAAAGAGCGCCCCACCGAGCAGGAGTTCAATAAGCTCGCCAGTTCATTGAATATTACCAGCCCCCCGGTAAGTGACCGCACACGATACCTCAGGCTTTAGCATCGAGCAACACTAACATTCTCCGATTTGTCCCTCCAGCCCCATGACTCTGCCCATGCCACTAAATAAGGAGGTTCTGTTACTGCGTATGACGCCACCTTGGTGTATTGGATAACTGTCCCGATTATGAAATCGATGTTAACTTGAGATGGAAGTCGAGAGTGTGTGGTCATGATATCTCACTGATGATATATATATTCTGTTGTTGAAGTTGTCATGAAGATGTGAGTCGTGATCTACACTGATAGCAGTGGTTGGTTCGAGTCCTTTCAAGATAGGCTGCTACTTGGGATGCTTGGGATGTAGGGCTCACTTGCATTTATGACTTGGAAGCCACCGTTTGTGGAACAGGTTAATGGTTCACAAGAGCGGATGCTGATAACCGCCTATTGTCCTCGATCGATGCTGCGACCACCACTGTAGAACTTGGTGCCAGTGGAACTTCCCTTGGGATGGTTGTATTCTGATTCCGCCGGGGGTGACCTGGAGATTGGTAATACTTCAGTTACGCCCGCCTTCTGCAAAAAAAGCATGTGTAAAAGACGTGATGGCTACTGACACAGGACAAGAAGCTGGGACGTGCGCCACATGATCCATCACAGGCGCGGATAAATGGTTTCGCGCTCTGATTTTGGGCGTATCAATCTGGCGCGCAGTCTTGTAGAGTCGGTGTATGTAGTGGATTGTGGACGTATGTCGCATGATTCCGCCTGCTTGTCGGCGGAGGACCATTGTGATGGAGGAAATCCGACCCCAGTAGGGTGGCTCGGCGTAACCAAGTCAGGGCAAGCATACCGTCCCTAGCACAGTGAGATCTGGGGCGGTGGCGATAACAGTGCCGTAATTCGGACGTGAGCCGAAGAATATCCATTAAGCAAAGACCTCCGTGACGGGGCAAGGAATGAATGAATAGACCAACGGATGAAGAAATGAATGCGCCAGCGATAAACTACATTGCGTTGCTTCTGAGTCACGGAAGAGCTGCGCACCCTCGATGCAGAGCCTCGTGTACATGTGACTCAGACACGAACGGGGCCTTTCACGGGCGTCAGGTAGTGACCGAAATACCTGGCAAGGACGGTGCGCCTAAAAACACCATCTGTCAACCCACTTTGCGAGGATGGAAGGGAACCAGAAACGTCCCCACTTTCTCCTGTGGTATGATGAAGCGAAGCCCGATTGCGGTCCGAGCTAGGGACGGATGCAGTGCTGCGGAGGGATGTTGCGAGAAAGCCCTAGTACCTAGGTGAAAGGGTACCCAAAGTAGGATGTGACGAGTGCTCCGCCCAGTAAACACATTGTATTCCCTGTGGGTGAACGCCGTACAGTGGCGGCAGGAGGGGAAGCCAGAGGGGTGATTCCGAGTCAGCAGCATACATTACATTCATATGACATGGGCGTCGCGTCGAACGGGAAGTAACTGAATGCCCCGTTATGCCGTAATATAACTGTTATCGACCTGTCGAAAGATTCACCGGCTCTGCACGCAGCAGAGGCGTGTTGGGGGCGTCCCGAATTCGCCTTTTGTTCTAAGCTTTTCGGGAAGTCGACTCTTGTTCGATCTCTGGAGCCATGAAGCTAGCCTGCTTTGAGCCCCCCTGGTAGAGTATTGTTCCAAGATTGGGTATTTCTATGTCCACTTTGGATGGAGCAGAGATTGAGAGGCTGGGATTGCTCCGAGTCGGACAAGACAAAGACTTATTTGGGAGGGAGTTCCTGGTATGGGTTGACATCCCAGTGACAGCCTTGGGGGGGTAACGTTATAAAATACCGATGAAGATCCGACCTCAGGCGTAGAGATACTTAAAATCTTAAACGTTCCAGTTCACGGAAGGGAATCGTAAGGCGGAGGTGTATTACTAATTGAGGTCATACACCAGGCTCAAGTGCGGAATCCTACGACACGCCCATCGAAAATTGAACACAGCGACTCCCGACAGGAACAGATGATTACAGCGTGTAAAGCAGGTAGTCAACGAAGCACATCGGATACAGTTCTGTCAGCTATAGTGACTTGAATGCGTCGAAAGGGCTTCTATTCTGGCGTGTACGTTCATTGAACATAGGGAATGAAATGGAAGATGCGCTAGTAATCCCGTACTTGCAGTTTTATTGCCCTGAACAGTAAGTGCACGCAGGCTCACCGGGTTCTAAATTGATGACAGTGTTTCAACAACCCTAAGCATTCAGCGTTGACGATGCAATTATCGGTATTCAGACCATTTCTTGTACACTTTCATGGGACTCGGAGACTTTGGCCAGCTCTTTGCCCTTGCGGTCGACTTCTAGTCTTTTCAAATCAAACCACGAGCAATCATCACTTGAGACGCATTGAGATACTGTACTCACAGAGAAAAACCATCTTGCAACACTGGAGACTGGTCTACGGTCGATTCCGTATGGGGTATGGACTCACGCGCGGGCAAACGGGGTGTGGATCCTATGTCGAATTTATCGCAGGCGGGCATCTCGGTGGCGGGCGGTGGTGAGACAATGCCGGCGACCAGAAGTTTCTCCTTGGGCTAAAAGTCCAGCATCTGATGGTCGTCATACTCCTACGGGTGACAAACTTCCCAAACCAGTGTTTTAATTCGGGGAAACGACAAGTCGGGATAGAGCCTTGCTTCGTCACCTGGGGCGTGTCGTTCCAACGTACATCTTACGGTGGATAATTTAGGAATCAACGCTTACAATACCGCCAATTCCCACGGGCAAGTAACTCAACTCATTGCTCATTGAAAGTCCTGGCAACTCAGACACGGTCACGCAACACTATTACAAGTAGCGTAGCGTACCTTGTGTTGTATTCTCGAAAAAACATCAACCCCTTTCCCGCCCAGTCGACAAACGCCAAAATAAGACTAGCCCGTGGTGACTCTCCTTATGACATACCTGGACCGGCAATCGAATAGGGCAACAAACGGGTATGTGGCACAATTCGAAGCAAGCGCAGTCGGAGACTATGAGGTCATGATCATTCGCACCTTAAAGTCTTCTCCTGCCCAAAGGTATCCAAGTGGATTGCTTAGCCGTTACCACAACGGTGAAATTCAGGGTGACAAGTCCGAGGCTAATCGTATCGGCGAAGGCTATGGTCGCGAACCTCGCTTTCAAGACCGCCAGCGGAGAAAGTCCTACACGATGAATAAAATTCACAAAAAATCCTCACACTCGTGAAGAGTATGGATGAATTGTCCAATCACCCATGTAATTCGAGAAAAGTCCTCGACACCGGGAAGTATTAGCTTCTCGAGAAAGTGATCGAAAAAAAGGACGAGAGGATTAACATACGTACAACAACCGGCGGGGACACAGGGGAGCGCAGAAGAGTAACAAATTTAAGCAGACCCAAACTAATGGTGCGTTGCCTTCACAACGGAAACGACGATAATTATGATGATGACGAGGATGGCACCTCCGATGATGAGACGCATCTAAGTGAGAGCATCTTGAGCCGATGAAGACGCGAACAAAGGTGATTACATTACCTTCATATCTTTCCACCTTCACAAGTTTACAAAGTCCATAGTTAGACATGTCTTTGGAACATGAGACTCGCATTAGGAACTTACCACATGTTCTGTGAGATTACGATAAGAGCGAACACATTGCAAAAACAGAAAAACCCAAACGCACCTTCCGGACCCGATTCGCATTACGTCTGAAGCCTTGAGCGGAAACGGCAAGGTTGTCTGAAAGAGTGGGAATGCATGAGCGTCGACGTCGTGTTGGCATGGTTTCACTCCCACAGCAGAGGGTTAAGACAAAGGTGGTAACACCTGTGTGGTCAAAACACATGAGAAACACCCACCTGTCTTGTCTTGCAATGAATCAAGTCGTTCCTGACGCTCTACGACCTTGGTGATATTGTCTCGCATGATGCCGACGGTGTCATCAATTTGTGCTTGAATAGCAGCTGTCTTGGGGTTCGGTCCATTATTTCCACCGGAAGCTGAGGGATTGGCTGACGAGCCACCACGAGGAAGGTATGGGTCATAAGGTTCTGACCTGGAAGATGTGGTAGCGGTAGTAGGATAGGTGAGAACGTGAACGTGAAGGATTGCGGATGTAACCTAGACCTACATGACGTTGGCGTACGATTCTGGATGAGAAGAGGGTGAATAAAAGAGAGGGGGAAGTCGTTAGGGTGTGTTGAAAATTCGAGTGGACAGTGGCTCTAGGCTCACCGAGCTTTGAATCAGCAGTGGGAGTTAGCTTTTGAGTGACAAACGTTGAGCGGGTAAGCGAGTTGAGGTTGTGCGCACTGCCGCAATTACAAACATGGCAACACAATTCCGGCTTCGGCCGGCAGCCGGCTGAAACTCCGTCATATCCACCAATCACTAGTACTAACTATATCACTGATCCTACTCACTGGAGTAGTACAGTACTGGCTGTTCTCCATCATAATTGCACACTCTCTGTGACAGTCCCAAATACTGGCTACTCATAACTTAGGAGACAATGACACCCTCGATGAAAAGAAACGGTGCCAGTATAATCTTGGCATGTGCCATACATCACAAGTGAGGTAATAACCGAGCCAATTAACGGCCCCCTCTTCCTCCCTTTGCTTGCTGCTTAGAGATATTCTTAAGATTGGCTGCAGGAACAGCAGGACGTTGCGGCTGTAACAGTATCAGATCGTTGACATGTAAATGAGAAGTGAACAACGAACCTTAGGCTTTTTCGCCTCTTTCTCTTTCTTCTCAGCCTTCGCTTTCGAGATGGCTGCGAGTCGTTGCGCTGTCCGGACCTGTGCGCTCTGCGTGCGCTTGGCAACAATGGCTGCGAGGTCCGCTCCGGCAATACCCCTCTGGTGTTTTACGGTTCTACGTGACCGTTTCTTCGCTACCTCTTCTGTAATACCCTTCTTGTGCATGCGACGGTAAGGAACAGTCCATGCAATCTTTCGCGGGTTTTTGCGCTGCAAAAATAGTGATTCACTCTTCGACGTGCCAAAGCGAAAGATCTGAAAGATATATGTTGTAGGTTAACAAGCATCCTAGACAAGCGCAGACGACTTGGCACTAACTTTGCTATCGCCACGAACGAACAAGCGACCTTTGCTCGGATATATCTTGTAATTTGTGAAAGAGTCGATTTCGAGTTTCTTCAAAGACGATCATCAGTGGGACAGTGACTGACCTACATAATGGACGCACCATCTGTAGTGTGAAGCCAGGTCCAAAGAAACCATCAGTCATGGATCGTACTACATTGTCATCCGAGGGCGGGGTGAAGCATCCATCCACCAATGCCAAAATAAAGCAGACTATCCATGATGGAGTGGAGACAAAACACGTCCTCGCGACATTTTGATGATAAAAGACGGCTCACCTTGAGGGATTAGGGGGCCGTTGAGGGATGATATGTCGACTGCCTTGACTTGACTTTAGATTCGATAGGATGAGGGTGAAGACCGGATGTCTCCGGTCGGTGTCTGAATAACCCAACCTCACTCACTGACTGTTACACGACGATTGGAGAGTTGTGTTCATTCTCACAGAATCTTCTTCACAGTTTCTGAGGGGAATTTGTTTATTTCTGTCTTTCTTCGTGAACAAATTTTTTGTCGCCATGAGTATTAGATTGGCGCATGAGTGTCTACGCATGTGATACATCACAGATGGGTGGCGTGGACAATTGCGAAGCGCAAAGTGTGGCAATTGGTTGGAGAGAAATCATTGTCCACAATACGGTACATGGCAAGACTGTAAGAGCCCCCGGTGTCGAAGGAGTGAATTGCGTTGATCATGATGTCATTCGAGGATGGGAACGAGTTGCCTTTAAGATGTTGTTACCCGTACGGTTCGCCTGAGCGTGTTTGACCCGAGATACACGCGCGATGAGCGCCCTTAAACCACACACTCTCAACGACCAGTCCTGTTTCTTATCTGACATCCCTATAATTCAGGCTTTCCTCTCATACACCACGCTCTTTTTTCTATTCTTTATATGTCATCATGTCCAAGACTTCTCATAAACACACCTCCTCCGTCGTCCAGAATCATAAGGCTCACCTTGCTTCTGCCTACAACGAACTCGGCAAGGAACTCTCCTCCACAAAGATCAAAGTAGTGGGGAACTATACCCTTGGTAAAGTCATAGGTGAAGGTAAATATTCTCTACTGTTTCTTCCTCGAATACTCTCATACTCCATATCACCTAGGGGCGTATGGAAAAGTCCGCTTGGGCACACACCGGCTCACCGCCACACGCGTCGCCGTCAAGCAAATTCCCAAGGCCCTTTCTACTACCCTCACTCGAGAAATTCATCATCATCGCCAACTCCATCACCCTCACGTTACTCAGTTATATGAAGTAATCGCGACCGAGAATTCTATATGGCTGGTCACGGAATTATGTTCGGGAGGCGAACTATTTGACTACCTTACGGAAAAAGGCAGGATATCGGAACACGAAGCCCGCCACATCTTCGGCCAGATATGTTTGGCAGTAAACTATTTGCACGAGAAAGGTATCGTGCACCGTGACCTCAAGTTAGAAAATGTCTTGCTGGACGAACGATGTCGGATCAAACTAGGAGACTTCGGCTTCACCCGCGAGTTCGATCGGGGAGCATACTTGGAGACGTACTGTGGGACGACAGGTTATGCTGCGCCAGAAATGTTGGAGGGCAAGAGGTATCTCGGGCCAGGTATATCCGTTCATTCCTATATTACTTGACACTGCTAACCTTTCCTCAGAGGTGGATGTCTGGTCCCTTGGTGTCATATTCTACTGTCTTTTAACTGGGGGACTACCCTTCGACGATGATGACGAGTCGGTTATGAGGGCGATGGTCATCCAAGGGGAGTTCGAGGATCCTGAGTGGTTATCCGATGGTTCGTTTCCCTTCCTTCTCTATGCAGTCGTCCTCTAAACTTCTACCAGATGTACGCGACTTGATTCGTAAGATTCTACAAAAGGACCCCGTCAAACGCATCACAATCCCTCAAATTCTGACTCATCCCTGGTTCACAACCCCGCCTTCCTCCGTTTTAGGCAAGACCAACTCCTCTAGCCATGTGGCTGTTGTTCCGCAACCAATTCAAGCCCAGCCATCCTCTGCGACCTCGGAGTCATCTGTGACCTCCGAATCTTCATTCCGCTCTGCATCGTCGGAGCTTGACGTGTCTTCTACAACGACGCCGGACGACGTTTCTCACGAATCAGTATCTGAAGAGAATCCACAAATGCATCGCCACCCCAGCCAGTCTACCATACGTAGGCCAGCCAGGAGTGAAGGGAAGAGGCAATCACATCCAAAGACGGTGATGGAAGAGGATATTCCACATTCCGTCTCTCAACCATCGTCTGCTTCTCGGCGTTCCAGTATCAAAGACCCCCCTGCGTTCCCCACGCGTACGCCTGTACGGACAAAGCGACGTTCTGTCTCTTCGAATCTCTCGGATCCATCCTCTCCTGCTACCGAGCAACTTCTACCCTCATTTCCTCCACAAGATTTCGCGTCACTTCTGAACAGCCCCGCGCCCATCATATTTGGGACGAAGTTTGAGCGTGAGCTACTCAATAGTCTAAGTTCCCTCGGCTTCGAGACTGGCCAAATTGTGCATTCTGTTTTAAGCGATGCATGTGACGCAGCTAGCGCCATCTGGTGGATGCTCATGCGACGTGCAGAACGCAAAGCAATAGAAGAGGGGAGCAACCACCCTACTCACCGTCTTCAAGAGCATGACTCTCGAATTGTGGATGCAGAAGCACGCGGGAGTGTGGAGCGGAAGCGCCCCTCGAGTAGCGGGACAGTCGACCCCGAAACGCCCTCGACCGTCCGCGCCGACCCGCAATCTTCGCTTTCCGCTCACTCCGCCCCGGAGCTCGCCTTTATTCCTCCGACGCCCACATCTACGCTTCATTCACGCACCTCTGCCAAGACTCCTCCCCGTGCCCCGTCTCCAAGCCATGCCCTCTTATCGCCAACATCCTCCACCACGGACTCACAGCCTAGGTCCCACCCATCAACTCCAGGCGGAAATGCCAAGGAGAAGGATAGAGAGAAGGACAAAGAAAGTTCGAAGGGGAAGCGCGACGCGAAGATGCGTTCCGGCAGCGTCAGCATTATGCAGCGAGCCACCACAGCTCTTGAAGCTGCGGGCTTAGTTCGAAAGAAGTCTGCGGAGGGTGTAAAGGATGACAGGTCAAGGGAGAGGGACGGCGACAAACGCAGTGGCACGAGCGATGAACCTCGACAGTCGCATGGGTCAGGAAAGCTTGTCAAATCACCTCCCTCACGGGACACTCCTGTTCCCGGTACAACGACTCCAGATCAGGAAGTTGTTGCAAATCCTGCGGCTCCAAATTCTCCTTGGGTTCTTGCGAGGTTAAGCAACACCTCTCCTCCGGAAATTTCCCCAACCCCGTCGCCTGGAGATACGATTACATCATTGCCCCAGATCTCTCCCAAGGAAGGGGGCCAACATCGAAATCGTGCAAGTCTATTGTCCGCATTCCGAATGTGGTTCAATGAAGATCGAAGGCGCAAACGCAAAAAGTCCGCTGCGACTGGAACAGCGAATGCTACTTTCGCGCATGGGGTTGACCCACGTTCCCAGACAACTTCCGGCGCCGGACGCAACTCTGTCAAAGCAAAACGACGTACTAGTGTTGGGGCTGGAACATCACTTAAGGGCCATCGGGCAAAGGGTCCCTCTGTATCTTCCCGCAGGTCCAGCAGTGTCAACTCCCGACGTTCGTCCACCGCATCGATGGCACAAGTCACTATGGAGTCGCCACAGTTTGCTTTTGAGCATATGATTACGATGTCAAGGCAACGGAGCGACCCGTCTCGTCGCTCTTTTGGCAGCAGAACACCGAACTCGGAACGTGGCGAACCGAACTCATCCCGTCCATCGTCTGTACACAGCTTCATCGTTGGGAAGCCAAGACATCGCAAATCACCTTCTGTGAGCTCAGCGGGCTCCCTTCAACTCGGGCGCACTACTTCTCCCTACCATCGAAGGGCCGGCTCTGGTTCCTCTACGCGAGTGGTGCGCTCACCTGCTCAGGCCGCGCCGCGAGCATTGCACCTGCGTTCCAACTCTACCACATCTTCTATCCACTCACTACCTTCCTCGAGGCATGGCTCATTCTATGAGCAATCAGAAAGCGAAGCACAGCGGACGGGCTCCCCATTCCGCCCTCACTCGCGTAGCACAATAGACGAGACCCCCCGGCGAGGTCAGGCTCACGGCAACACCACTTTCGTCGCTCAGAAACGCCAAACGCCTTTCCAGCCTCCTTTATTAACAAGTTCCAACAGCACATCGAGCCGCTCCAGCTGGAAGAAATCGTGGGGCCTCGAACCTCCGGGTTGGCAGACACGGACCGTGCGTTTACCTATTGAAGTATTGTCAATATCTCCTGTGACGGATGCCACTGTACTACGTGATGTGATCACTGGGAGGCCATCGCTCAGCCCTGAAGACGAAGACGATTGGGTGGATGTGGACGACGAACCTGGCTATATGGGTGGAGTTGGCCAAAATCCCGCCACTCCGTCGTCATTCTTCACTACCAGTAGTGGTCCATCACCAGTCGACCCTACCTTTGGCGGCTATCCTATCGGGGAAAGTCCCATCATGTTCCCTGTTCCGTCCCGCGTGCCCAACTCTATACGCCCACAGAAAGGCAAACGCGCCGGTAAAATTACTTCCAGCCGTACAAAGCCCGGTACACCACCAATCGGGCGAATATCCCCTCTTCCCAGCGAAATCAGCCTTGACGGTATGCCTGAAGCACGTGGCGGGCGAAGGCAGCTGCCAAATGCTCGACCAGGACCTGCATTCAGGCACGCAATACAGGAGGAGGACGAGGATGAAGGAGAAGAGTGAATTTTCCTGTTCCGCGCACGTTCACAAATGACCCTATGCTATGCTCCACCCCTAGATGACACATGTTCTTGGTATGGTTATTTTGTCTCTCTCTCTCTCTCTCTCTCTTTCTCTTGGTTTGCATTACTTGGTCAGCTGGAAACTGCTTTA
>QFFA01003960.1:0-16937 GCA_003316565.1 Russula foetens | reverse complement strand
AGCGGGTTATGTTATGGAGAGTATGAGAGGTTAGAAGAGGTGCGACGGACACTTTAGGAGAGCTTACCTGCATTAAAAACGCAACCCTCTAGCCCTGACCCTTTCACCCTAGACCCAGGCGATGGCATTTTATACCTCGACGACCTTCACTCGCGCGATCGCCGGAAAGTTTGGAAGTATTACTGCCGCGGTTGCAAGCCTACTGGATTCCTGTGATGGTCCATTGTTTGTGAAATTGTTTGTCATTCGCGTGAAGAAGTAGAGCGTCACCAACATGACGTCATCCTCCGCTTCATCCCATGCGAGGGAATGAGGCACCGAGGCAAACCCGACCAAACAGCGTTTAGCTGCCAACGGCCATTCTTTGTAGACTCGCGGTTTGTCAAGCCTGGAATTCCCTCTCCCCAGCAATTCCCGGCAACGAGAACAATCCAAAGCTCATTCAGTCGTAGTGAAGACTGATCTAATCCTATTTCTTATGTGGTGAGGACGCAAATTGATCGCATGCGACCGCTTGTTACACCAATTTCTTAGTCCACAGATACGTAGCTTCCAAAGAAAAAAACCGTAGCCTCGTCGGCAAACAATGCGCGGAAACCGGAGACGCGACTCCCAGTAACTTGAACATCAACGGAAAATATGATATCATCATCGCTAGCGGTGCGCCTCCCTCGTCTCCATGATTCCAGTCTGATCTGATCGAGAGGGCGTCTGACAGGCGGTAGTGCTGGTCGCATCGTCGCTGGCCGGCTTGCGGTCGCAGACGCAGACTTTCGTATCCTCATCCTCGAAGCGAGCCCCACCGACCTACAATAATCCTGATCACACGTTGCCTGCGCGCTTTCGGTCGCACGGAGCGCCGGACTCACGTACGGTGTGGGTACACGCCAGCAACCACAGCGAGGCGCTCGGGCGCCGTTCGGTGATTGTACGGTGTGGGCAGTGTCTTGGCAGAGGAGGGAGTATCACTGGAGTATCGATGGTGCGTTTGTGTGTCTTCCAAAACAGCGTATGGTCCATATTGGCGTGTGTGTTTTCCAATCTCAGGGGGTTTCCATTAGGCATGACGTACCCTCGCCCCTGTGCCTCGGACTACGATGACTGGGAGAAGGTGTATGAGAAATAGGGTGGAGCTCAAATGAGCTCATTCCTCTTCTCAGAAAGGTTGGTACGCAATATTCGGCTTGCAATTCCTTGTACTCATTGACATGCGACTACCCACTTAAAGTATCACTCGGAACGCGCAGAGCAGTTCTTGCAAGTCGCTGATGCTCTTGATCCTGCCCGTGCCAGCGCGCTATCGGCTTATTCTACGAAGAAGTACCTCCGTGGATATCTTGTTGTGATATCAACAGGACCAAATGAAAGGACAGTAGGGCGATGAAGAGAAGGAAACCTGTACCAAGAATCACGTTCCATGTTGTTTAAATACCGCCAGTATGAAAATATAGGAACACTCTACCGTATACAGACAATAGTAAAATGTACATACTCAAAGTGCTACGTGGGGTTCCGTACCCCGAGGAGCACAGAAATCGATTCCAAAATAAGCACGTGATCAAAACCTACTTCCTCTCGGTGGCATTTGCGGCCCCAAGCCGGACGACAAATGAGCGATGGTGATGCCCTTTCTGCCGTACATCATAGCTCTCTGTGGGAGCAGCCAATACATTCAGACACATTCCTGACTTTGTGGAAAACCCTACTTACAAAAACCTCCATCAAAAATGCCGCCCGCTGCATCTCAATCAGCGTGGGCCATTCTTGTGGTCCTCGCGTCGCACGGAGCTTGTATCAGCACCCGGGGCAGACGGCGCTGACTGGGCTTCGGCCGACATACATGGGTTCGGGTTCGGGTTATCGTAGTGCATACCGGCACTTCGAATACTAGTAGACGTAGCATTGGTGGCTTGACCAAAGATTGTGGGGAACTGAGGAGGAGCGGATGGGCGCGCGGCGGCTGAAGATGAAGATGAGGATGGCGCCCCCGGTGGGGGTGCAAGGTAGTCAGTTCGCGCTATAGAAAAGGGAGTTATTTCCGTTTCCTGGACTTGTCGCCGAGCAGGACCGTTCTCGGGAATGGAATGAGGAACAACGGCGGCGGCCATGTGGGAGACGGGGGACAATTCTGCTGCAGAAACACCCGGTGATACGACAACACTTTGACCTTTGAAAGAGGCAGGTCGAGACAGGGTATGGACAGGAATAGGGAATGGCGGGGCATCGAGTACATGAGAAGGGGGACGGAGAACAATGCTATCCGCTGCTAACGTGTCAAATTGAATGGTCGGGTCTAGGTGATGGTCGACAACGCGGCACAATGGATACAAAAATGGTTCAAGCAAGATATCGGTATCACTAGTGCTGACCGCGGTGGAACCAGTATACGTCGCTTGAGTGCCGTCTGTGTCTTGATGTAAAATAGTGTGAACGTGGCGAAGCTCTTCGAGCAGTAATATGGGAGTACTCCCGATCCCCCGTCTTCGTGCCTCTTCAACGACTTCGTTCCACACGGCGCAGAAGTCGTGCTGCTGTCCGGGAAGAGTTGCGCGTATGTCAAAATTTGAAAGTTCCCGCAAAATACCCGGCTCCCAAAGCTCAAAATCGGTGAGAAGGAGCTGGCGAGTGACATGGATCAGGATAGCAGGTGAAATGCGGTCGCCAGATGCGAAATGGTCCTCAAAGGCACGATCGGGTATCCCAAACTCGTCCTTTACAAGCCCGATCCAGAGGTCGTCGCGTTCATGAACTTGAACGCGAGAAATGATGCGAGCAACTATCCTTCGTATATGTGACGACGCCCTAATGTCGTCCCAACGTTTCAGCGTATAGCCGACCTCGATGGATTGGAGTGCTGCAGGCCAACGCCCATCGAATACGTCCCCAAGGATTCGTGAGACCGCTCCTCGTCCGAGTGCTGCACGTGCCGCATTGAGGCATATGACGAGCCGATCTCCTCTGACTGATCCAGAAAAGGTATTGGATGAGAAAGTGTGATCCAGAAACCCGTCCAGCGCCCGATCAAATTTGTCCTGGAACTCGTTTGAAAGACGTCCTTGGAGATTACTAACCAGCTTTGAGTCGAAGAAGCCGGGGACGGAGGTAAAGAACTTTTCCAGGTCAGCATCTATAACCGAGTTGTTAAATGCCCACGCCAAGACATCGTGATCGACCTTCGTTGAGCCGTTTGATATAACTTGTTGGATTGCCTTCTCTTTACCTTTCAAGAAGTCTTGACGGGAATGACTCAGGTCATTATAGAGCGTTCCGCTAGTTTCGCAAAGGCGACGAAGGTGTGGTATGCAGGATGAAATTCGGGTTACAGTGTATAATATCCCAAGATAGACGCGCAAAGCAGGTTGAGAAAAAGGTCCGTAGAAGAGCATGCCAGGCTTGAGAATCGACACCACCGTGAGATATCCAATGGGAGACGAGAGAATGATGGTTATCAGACTCAGAACAGCGAAGACAGCACGACTAATATTGAGGAGATAAATTATTCCAGCGAGGACATAGAAGAGAATGGAAATGTGTACGAAGAAGGTCATTGGATAAGTTCCCCAGAGAATGTAGCGCCCGCTCGCATAGTTGGAATATATTTCACGGACCCTTGCTCGTTGGTCTGGTGTAAAGTTGGGCTGTCGAGTGACCATGAGGTATCGATGAGCCCACTCCTGTAGTAGCATCGCCAACGCAGCACTTGTAATAATACAGGCCGCGGCTATGAACCACAATAAAATCGCCACGATGGCATAGAGTGGTGGAGAGAACACAGGGGGTGTAGCCAAAGTGATGGGTGCTTCAAGTTGGGACATGTTCTGGTTTGCGAGGAGCTGATATATGAGTCTGAGATAAAATGCTGAGGTATCCTGTGGGTTTGGTCTTAGGTCTTGGAACACCACACTAAGCGTCGTAGCGATGGTGGCTGCGAATAAACCGGACTGTGTTCTCGTTGACTTGCGTAGCCAAATGGACGTTAACACGAGGGCTCACGAAGATCAGGATCCCATCTGCCATCTTTCGATAGCGTTCCGTCAACTTGTCGTCTTCTTCCACTGCAATCTTGGAGTATATGGAGAAGAGTGGCCATGAGCTATCACTCGCACAGTGACCCTCCGATTCTCCCGTCGATTGCCGGAGAGGGGATGACGGTGTGTTATGGTAATCGTCTATAATACACGTTGGTCAATGGTTGGAGAACAAGGCGATAAGTGATTAAGAGCCGATTACTATCCCCGCTCTCGATATCAACCGGAGATGGGCTTGCAGCTTGTGACATTGAAATGAATATTGCGTAGGAGTGTGGTACAACGGGGACGAACTGTAATGATGGACAGTGGGAGGACAGTGGGAGCTTAAGCGCTTAAGCTTAAGGGGGGTGACCCTCGCGGAAAATTGAAGTTCGACATTAACTGTCTGCCATTTTCTCCAGTCCCGTCACATTTTGCTTTCCCGATTCCACATTCGATCTACGCCCGAGGAATTGGAGTGGGAAATGTTGACAGGTTCGACAAGACGAGGCGTGGGCAAAAATGTAGAAGCGTAAAGCGATGTGCTAACTTGGTGGTGCGGCCATTGCAAACCGGGACCGGCGTTAGTAGCCTGCCTTACCTGATGAAATCCGCACCTGGTACAGTCAGAGTTCGAAGTAGTGGTGAGCGATAAGCTACTGATAGATTCTGATAGCGAGCAGCGAGCTAGGAGTGTGGAAGGTGACGGAAAGGCTCCTCTATTCCATCGAACACTCTGTCAAGGTACGATCCATATGCAACCTGATACCTGATAAGGATTAGCAGTACCTTGGCACCAGCACAGCATCATAGTACACAAGCTCATAGTTGTGGCACCCCCGCCCGGGCTCGGATTGTGAATATTACTGCACAGGAATACGACACCAATTGTATATATTCAGCTGCGGCTGCTGCCACCCCGATGGTCACCGTAGTATAACACAGGTGGGAAGTCCACGCTGTTAATGTGAGTTCGAGGAGTTAGTCTAGTAGAAGATGTCCGATGTGTGTCCGCGTTCCCGAAGGGACGCTGGAGGAACTTGAAGGGGAGAGGAAGAATGTACGTGTGTGTGTGGGATGGCTCCGCGCGACGGGACCGGGAACGCGACCGCGGGGAACCGGACCGTGGATCCCGGATAGGGGGTAGCTCGACTCTCAACCGAAAAAAGCGACCCCCCCCAAATATGGGAATATGAAGTCGAAAGCACTCATTGATGCCTGTTGCAACGTCATTGCACCTCCAAGGACGACACAGCGCCCTCTGCATGGGCCCTCAAACTGAAAACGCATCGGCTCCTCAAGGATGGGATGGGACGGTGATGGATGGGTAAAGGTGTGTGGCCTTGTCTGTTGCTCATGGTTCCTCCTTCTGACTCGACTTCTGCATGGCTAGGTTGTTTCTTGTCTTGTGACAATCCCCGCTGCGTTCGTTTTTGTTTGGGGGTGACGTTGCCCGTTGTCGCTTTTGTTGGCCTCGACCGGCCCTTTCTCCCCGACGATTCCTAGTCAATTCTTTTTCCAGGCCTCCCTCCTGGATCCCAAATCTAGGGCACTTTTAATAGGGTTGCCTCGTAGCGGCGCGTTGACATCACATCCGCGATGTTTCCATGGCGGCATCTCAAGCGCACCCTCGTTTCCTTGCAGCGCCCCTCCTGGCAGCCAAACGAGTTCATGTTTGCCCTCGTTTGGATTGCGTTGCGGGTGTCACGCGGCGATTGCGGTCACCCTCTGGTGGGAGCACATCGAGCTCTCGCTCACCCTCTCGCGCGGTCGCGTCTCGACTTCGCTCAAAGCCACACCTTGCTCCCAGGGCACCCAACGCGTCGGGCTTGGCACCCATGGCACTCTCTGCCTTGCCAGCGAGTTCGACGCCAGCGGTTTCCTTGGCCAGGGCTGTTGCAGTGCCCATGACCGGCAACGCTCCCCCGCATACGCTCAATCGCATCCATGTCGTCGATCACGGACTCACGGTCAATCTCACCCCCCATTTGTGCATGTCAGTGCATGAGGGGTCGACTTCCCTCATGTCCCCTTTAGTGATCACAGCTGCGCCTCCCCCTCGTTTGCGCACATCAACGCAAGAGGGTTCGACTTCTCTCACGCCCGCGTCGCGCCGTCGGTGATCGCAACCACTCTCCCCCTCGTTTGTGCGTGTCAGCACACAAGGGGTCGACTTCCCTCATGTCCACATTGGCGATCACAAATTCACAGCCACCCTTGTTTGTGCACATCAATATACAAGAATATACAAGGAGTCGACTTCCCTCGCATCCGTGTCGATGATCTCAGTGTAAGGCCGGCACATGTGCTAGCCTCGAAAACGAGCAACACATGCCACGCAGCCAACTTTCTGAGCTGTAACCTGCCTTCTCGAATCGAGCGAGTTCTTCCCTATGTGCACTGCTGAACCACCTGACTTCATCATGCACCATCCGTCCGACACTTCACACCGAACACCGAATCACACGCCGCACCTCCTCGTCCTCTTGTCTCTCGCCGCCCTCACATCTCCCCGCTGCGCCCTTCAGTCCGTCATCTCAGTAAGCGTGGGCCATTCTCGTGGTCATCGCGTCGCACGGAGCTTGTATCAACGCCAGGGGCACGACATTGACTGGGCCTCGGCCGACATAGGTGGGTTCAGGTTCGGATCATCGTCGTGCATACCGGTGCTTCCAATACTAGTAGACGTAGCATTTGTGGCTTGACCAAAGATTGTGGGGAACTGAGGAGGAGCGGATGGGCGTGGGGCGGCTGAAGGTGAAGATGAGGATGGCGCCCCCGGTGTGGGTGCGAGGTAGTCAGTTCGCGCTATAGAAGGGGGTGTCATTTCCGTTTCCTGGACTTGTAGCCAAGCAGGACAGTTTTCGGGAATGGAATGAGGGATAACGGTGGCCATGTGGGAGACGGGGGACATTTCTGATGCAGCAACACCTAGTGATACGACAGCGCTTTGACCTTCGACAGAGGCATGTCGAGACGGGGTATGGACAGGAGTATGGAATGGCGGGGCATCGAGTACATGGGAAGGGGAAGGGAGAGCAATGCTTCCCGCCGGTGACGTGCCAAATCGAATGGTCGAGTCTAGGGGATGGTCGACAACGCGGCACAATGGATACGAAAATGGTTCAAGCAGGATATCGGTATCCGTAGTGCTTGTCGTGGTGGGGCCAGAATACGTCGCTTGAGTCACGTCTGTGTGTTGATGTAAAATAGTGTGAACGTGGCGAAGCTCTTCGAGAAGCAATATGTGGGTACTCCCGATCCCCCGTCTTCGGGCCTCTTCAACGACTTCGTTCCACACGGTGCAGAAGTCGTGCTGCTGTCCGGGAAGTGTCGCGCGTATGTCGAAATTTGAGAGTTCCCGCAAAATACCCGGCTCCCAAAGCTCAATATCGGTGTGAAGGAGCTGGCGAGTGACATGGATCAGGATAGCAGGTGAAATGCGGTCGCCAGATGCGAAATGGTCCTCGAAGGCACAATCGGGCATCCCAAATTCGTCCTTTACAAGCGCGATCCAGCGGTCGTCGCGTTCATGAACTTGAACGCGGGAGATTATGCGAGCGACTATCCTCCGTATATGTGATGATACGCTAATGCCATCCCAACGTTTCAGCGCATAGCCGACCTCGACGGATTGGAGTGCTGCTGGCCAACGCCCGTCGAATATGTCCCCAAGGATTCGTGAGACTGCTCCTAGTCCGAGTGCTGCACGTGCGGCATTGAGGCATATGAGGAGCCGATTGCCTCTGGCTAATCTGGAGAAGGTATTGGGTGAGAAAGTGTGATACAGAAACCCGTCCAGCGCCCGACTAAATTTGTCCTGGAACTCGTTTGAAAGACGTTCTTGGAGATTGTTAACCAACTTTGAGTCGAAGAAGCCGGGGATGGCCGTGAAGAACTTTTCCAGGTCAGCATCTATAACCAAGTAGCTAAATGTCCACGCCAAGACATCGTGATCGACCTTCGTTGAGTCGTTTGATACAACTTTTTGGATTGCCTTCTCTTTGCCTTTCAAGAAGTCTTGACGGGAATGACTCAGGTCATTATAGAGCATTCCGCTGGCCTTGCCAAGGCGACGAAGGGGTGGTATGCAGGACAAGATTCGCGTCACAGTGTATAATATCCCAAGAAAGATGTGCAAAGCAGGTTGAGAAAAAGGTCCGTAGAAGAGCATGCCAGGCTTAAAAATCGACCCCGCCGTGTAATATACAACGTGTAATGGGACAAACGAGGAGGTCAGACACAGACAAGCGAAGACAGCATGATTGATATTGAGGACGTAAGTCAGCCCACCGAAAAGAAAGAAGAAGATGGAAAGGTGTATGAAGAGGTTCATAAGGTAAGTTCCCCAGAGAATGTGCCGCCCACTCGCAAAGTTGGAAAAGGTTTCACGGACTCGTGCCCGCTGGGCTGGAGTGAAGGTGGGCTGTCGAGTGACCATACAGTATCGATGAGCCCACTCCTGTAGTAGCATCGCCAACGCAGCACTTGTGAGGCTACAGATGATGCTTAAGAACAAGCATGAATTCACCAGGATGGCATAGAGTGGTGGAGAGAACGCAGGGGGTGTAACCAAAGTGATGGCCGCTCCAGATTGGGATATATTCGGGTTTGCGAGAAGCTGATATATGAGTCTGAGATAAAATGCTGAGGTATCCTGCGGGCTTGGTTTTAGGTCTTGGAACGTTATACTAAGGCCCGTAGCGAGGGCAGCTGAGAATAAACCGGACTGTATGCCAGTTGACTTGCGCAGCCAAGGTGGACGCTAACACGAGGAGGGCTCACGAAGATCAGGATCCCATCTGCTTCCTTTTGATATCGTTCCATCATCTTGTCGTCTTCTTCCTCTGCAATCTTGGAGTAGATGGAGAAGAGTGGCCATGAGCTATCACTCGCGCAGTGGCCATCCGATTCTCCCGTCGATTGCCGGAGCGGGGATGATGGTGTATTGTGGTGATCGTCTATAATACACGTTGGTCAATATATTTGGAGAAAAGGCGAGGAGTGATTAAGAGACGTTTACTATCCCCACTCTCAACATCTATCGGAGATGGGCTTACAGCTTGTGACATCGAAATGAATATCGCGTAGGAGTGTGGTACAACGGGGGCGAACTGTAAAGATGGACACTGGGAGGACACTTGGAGCTCAAGAGGAGTAGGGCTGAACCTCGCAGAAAATTGAAGTTCGACATTAATTGTCTGCCATGTTTCTCCAGTCCCGTCACATTTTGCTTCCCCGATTCCGCGTAGTTTCCCGGTTTCCGCATTCGATCTCAGGTTACGCCTCATGGCAGTCATGGGTCTATCTCGCTAGTCCTTTGTGAGGGGCGAGGAATCGGAGTGGGAAATGTTGACAGGTTCGACAGGACGAGGCGTGCAACATGGGGTACAAAGGGAGAATACTATTGTGTGCACTGGGTTTGAAAGAAGTTAGGGGTTTTTTTAAAAACTCGAGATATAAAATAAGCAAATTTTACTACTGACTCTCCCACAACTACTTAACATTTAATACGTGGAGATATAACTAGCTACTAAGTAACCTCCAAATAAAAAAAAAGTGAGATGAGTTTAGTGATTCAACCGTCTTCTTCCAGAAATCACGACACGACGACAATACACACGTACAAACAAATAAAATTCTCGCCTGTCACGTGCGAGGAGTCATGCTTACCTGAGCCACATTATGTCATTATTTGGCTGAATATATTTGTCCGGCGCGTACGGTACGGTAAGTGTAGCGCTCCCACATTGCTTCCACTTCCAGATACACGTAGCTGCTGTCCCTCTCCACCCAGATGAGCCTAATCATATGTGAGCCGTGAGCCCTTTCCATTTCTGTTCCACACAATAACTCCGACAAGCCCAGGGAGACCAAGGCTTGTGAAAAAGTACTACTAGGATGGCCCTTGTAACAAGCATCTGTCCATACTAGTATGTCTGCTCCTATCCTTGCTTCTGCATGCGTGCCTCCCGGGCCATGGTCACTGGCCGCGCCTCGATCACCTCGAGCACTTGTGCTATCACCTCGCAGCATCATGCCACTCAGTCACCATGTGCATACACGCGCACGTTACTTTGTGCGCCTTCGGTCGCATAGAGCGCCGGACTCATGCGCGGTGCGGGTGCACACCGGCGACCCCTTCGAGGCGCTCGGGGGCCATTCGGCGGGTAGACGGTGTGGATAGCCTCAGGTGTCTTGGTGGAGGAGGGTGTATCAACGGTACGGTGCCTTCTAAAACAGCGCATGGTGTGTGTATTTGCCAATCTCGGGGGGTTCCAATAGGCATGACGTACACTCGCACTACGTCGCGAGCGCGCCTCAGACTACGATGACTGGAAGAAGGTGCACGAGAACCAGGGTAGAACTCAAATGAGCTCATTTCTCTTCTCAGAAAGGTTGGGGCACAATATCCGGCTTGCAATTCTTTGTGTTATTGACATGTGACTTCACTATGACAGTGATATGTCAAGTTACCGGCGCCGGACCAACACACGGAACCGATGGCCCACTTGTCACTTGGTACGCGCAGAGCAGTTCTTTGTAAGTCACTGGCGCCCTTGATCCTGCCCGCTCCACGGCGCCACCTGACGCAGATACGCCCGACTTTCATATCATGGCTGCATGACTACTTGTTGACTGTGTAACTAACAGTGGCCTATCCTACAAAGGGGGGACACAAAACAAAGGTATCTCCATGGATATCAATTATCGTGATATCAACAGAACCGAATAAATGGACAGTAGGGTGATGAAGAGAACGAAACAAGGGCAGACCTGTAAAAAGAAACCCATTCCATATATTGATATTAATACAGCTAGTATGAAAGTATAAGAAGCGTGTGATCGAAAACCGTTACCTCTCAGCGGCACTGGCGGCCCCAAGCCAGACGACAAATGTGCCGTGGTAGATGCCGGTTCTATTGCGCGAATATCATAGCCCTGTGTGGGAGCGGGCGATAAATTCAGGCACATCTCTGACTTTGTGGAAATCCCACTTACAAAAGCATCCATCAGAAAAGCCGCCGCCCGCTGCATCTCAGTCAGAGTGGGCCATGCCTGTGTCCTCGCGTCGCACGGAGCTTGTATCAACGCCCGGGGCAGACGGCGGCGACTGGGCCTCGGTCGACAGAGGTGGGTTCGGGTTCGGATCATCGTTGTGCATACCGGCGCTTCCAATACTAGTAGAATCAGAACTGGCGGCTTGACCAAAGATTGTGGAGATCTGAGGAGGAGTGGATGGGTGCGTGGCGGCTGAAGATGAAGATGAAGATGAAGACGGCGCCCCAGGTGTGGATGAAAGGCGGTCGATTCGTGCTATAGAAGAGGGCGATAATTCCGCTTCCTGGAATTTTCGCCGAGCAGGATCGTCCTCGGGAATGGAATCGGGGATAATGGCGGCCATGTGGGAGATGGGGGAGGTTTCTGCTGCGGCAACACCTGGCGATGCGACAACACTTTCGAGAGGGGTAGGTAGAGACGAGGTATGGGTGGGAGTAGGGAGTGGTGGGGCATCGAGTACATGGGAAGGGGAAGGGAGAGCAGTGATTTCCGCTGGTAACGTTCCAAAGCAAAGGGTCGAGTCTAGGGGATGGTCGACAACGCGGCACAATGCATACGAAAACGGCTCAAACAGGATATCGGTATCACTAGTGCTGGTCGCGGTGGGACCAGAATACGTCGCTTGAGTAGCATCTGTGTCTTGATGTAAAACGGCATGAATGTGGCGAAGCTCTTCGAGAATCAATGCGGGAATACTCCCAATCCCGCGTCTTCGGGCTTCTTCAACGACTTCGTTCCACACGGCACAGAAGTCGTCCTGCTGTCCGGGAAGGGTATTGCGGATGTCAAAATTAGAGAACTCCCGCAAAATACCCGGTTCCTGGGGCTCAGAATCGGTGCGAAGGAGCTGGCGGGTGATGTGGATCAGGACGCCAAGTGAGATGTGGTCGCCAGATATGGCAAGGTCCTCGAAAGCACGATCGGGCATCCCGAATTCGTCCTTGACAAGCGCGATCCAGCGGTCGTCGCGTTCATGAACTTGAACGCGAGAGATGATGCGAGCAACTATCCTTCGCACATGTGACGACACCGAAAAGTCGTTCCAACGTCTTAGCGCATAGCCGACCTCAATAGATTGGAGTGCTGTAGGCCAACGCCCATCGAATACGTCCCAAAGGATTCGTGAGACCGCTCCTCGTCCGAGTGCTGCACGTGCCGCATTGAGGCATATGACGAGTCGATCTCCTCTGACTGATCCAGAAAAGGTATTGGATGAGAAAGTGTGATCCAGAAACTCGTCCAGCGCCCGACATAACTTGTTCTGAAACTCGTTTGAAAGCCGTTTTTGGAGATTGTTAACCAATTTTGAGTCGAAGAACCCGGGGATGGCGGCAAAGAACTTTTCCAGGTCAGCATCTATAACCGAGTTGTTAAATGCCCACTCCAAGACACCGTGATCGACCTTCGTTGACTCATTTGAGGCAACTCGTTCGACTGCCTTCCCTTTTCCTTTCAAGAAGCCCTCACGGAAACTTGAACGGCGAAGCTTACGACAAAGCGTTCCGCTGGCTTCGCAAAGGGGACGAAGGGATGGTATGCGGGACGAAATGTGGGTTACGGTGTATAATATCCCAAGACAGATGTGCAAAATAGGTTGAGAAAAAGGTCCATAGAAGAGCATTCCAGGCTCGAGAATCGACGTCGCCGTGTAATATCCAACGTGTGATGGGACAAAGATGGCCAACAGGAGCAGAAAAGCAAAGACAGCAAGATTGATATTGAGGACATAGATCAGCCCACCGAGGATATAGAAGAAGATGGAAATGTGTACGAAGAAGGTCATAGGGTAAGTTCCCCAGAGAATGTAGCGCCCACTCGAATATTTGGAAAAGATTTCACGAACCCGTGCTCGCTGGTCTGGTGTAAAGTGGGACTGTCGAGTGATCATGAGGTATCGATGAGCCCACTCCTGTAGTAGCATTGCCAAAGCAGCGCTTGTAATAGTACAGGACGCGGCTAAGAACCAGAATGCATTTGTCACGATGGCATAGAGTGGTGGAGAGAACGCAGGGGGTGTATCCAAGGTGATGGGCGCTTCAAGTTGGGAGATATTCGGGTTTGCGAGGACCTGATATATGAGCCTGAGATAAAATGCTGAGGTATCCTGTGGGTTTGGTCTTAGGTCTTGGAACACCACACTAAGCGATGTAGCAATGGTGGCTGAGAATAAACCGGACTGCGTTCTAGTTGACTTGGGCAGCCAAGATGGATGTTAACACGAGTGCTCACGAATATGAGGACGCCGTCTGCCATCTTTTGATAGCGTTCTGTCAACTTGTCGTCTTCTTTCTCTGCAATCTCGGAGTAGATGGAGAAGAGTGGCCATGAGCTATCACTTGCGAGCGTGGATGACAGGGGACTCTGAGGCGGATTTGAATCAAGCGACTGATAATGGTAATTGTCTGTAATAACGTTGGTCAATTTTCTCGGAGATCAAGGCGAGTAAGAGACCTTTGATATCCCCGCTCTCAATATCTCGGGACATTGAAAAGATATTGCGTAGGTGTGTGGTACAACTGGGGAGAAACGGTGACTACAGGGGGCCTAGAGACAAACACCGAGAGCTTAAGAGGGATGAAGGCTCAGCCTCACATAAAACCGGAAGTTCGAGATGAACTGTTTGCCATGTTCTCCCGTGCTGACTTAGGGTTTTCCAACTCGCGCCGCGGATCTCATCGCTTCGCCTTGCGAACCGGCGATAACCGGTGATAGATTGCCTTACCTAATGAAATCAGAGATACAATCACGTTCCGAACCGAAATGAGAAGATCAACAGACGTACTTACAGTAGCGTCGTTGGCCGCCCGAATACATTCAGATAAGATCATTCCGCACAAAGTACGCTTTCTTGGAAAAGTTATATTTCGACAGGCGCCACTGCGACACCGTTGAAAGTCCTTTGTTCAAAATGTTTCACTCCGATGGCTGAACTGCACAAGAAGCCGTGCCCGTGGCGAGCGGGTGCGTGTGCAAGGGGGAACAGAGGTGTTGGGAAGGCGCGACGGTAAGGGAGAGGACGCAGTAGTCCAGGCATCGTCGTTTGTGGAAAGTGGGCGCACGTAGGTGTACTGGGGTGGTTTGGGGAAGATGCTGTCAACATCGACGTCGGTCTTGGTGAATACCACTGTGGAGAATTGATAACGATCACGGGTACATGGGTGATCTTCCCATTCTCGAATGTCGCTGCATCAATAACGTGTAACAGGGATGTATGCTATCGCCCGTGTCCGCGCGTCAAATTCCTGTACCCCAGGATAAGATGACTGATGAGGACGCACCTTAGTAAAAAGTCATGACCTCTTTTCCACCGATCCCCGAGTCTGACTTGATGTTCCTTACTCGCAAGCGAGGTGCCCTAGTTCCACGGCTCCTCGTACAACCACCCGCTGGTGGCGCCCATCACCCTGTTCCCGCTCCTTGCCATGCCGCTGGGTCCACCAGGCGGTGCGTGATTCCGGTCGGCGATGAACACCAAGTCCATCGGTTTGCAGGAGCGTACGTGCCATATCGCGACAATTCCCTCCTGGGATGCGCCGGCGAACTTAGAGCCGGACGGTGAGAATGCGGCGCAGAACGATGCGGGAATGCGCCGGCACTATGTGATGGATGCAAGTTCGAGAACGGATCAATGGGTGGGAGGGTCAGCTGGTCAACTGGAGTGAATATGGTATATACGTGCGCTACTCGGCATGCCGGGCAGGTAGACGTCCGGTGAATCGCCGATGGAAAGGAGAGTACGACCATCTGGTGAGATCGAGGCCAAGTATAGTGTTATGCCGAGGACAACGTCAGGTGGGGGCCAGGTCCGCAGTCATGGACTCCTGTAGTTATGGGTGGGATTGCTAGGCGAGATGACGCACAGAGGAAACCTTTCAAGTTGTCGTCAACGTTGAACGTGGCTTTGGCTGTGGCCGCCCTGTCCTCCCTTCTCCATTATGTCCGTGGCCAACTTGCAGCTCAATCCACGGGTGCGTCTCTCTGTGTTGGGCTGTGGAGTTCCCAGGGCTTGGTAAAGGATGGCGACATGTCGAGAATATGGATCATCACAAGTGGCAAGCTCAGGATTCTGTGTACCTGACACCTATACACAGCCACGCGATCCCGCACCTTGGCTTCTCTAACAGTGGACCGGCTCGGAGGGTTGAAGTTGTTCGCGCAACCCGCGAGGCGGCGGAGATGTAGGAGTCGCCTTGAATTAT
Organism: Russula foetens; assembly: GCA_003316565.1. Taxonomy (NCBI): domain Eukaryota; kingdom Fungi; phylum Basidiomycota; class Agaricomycetes; order Russulales; family Russulaceae; genus Russula; species Russula foetens. Next base: position 1,666 of record QFFA01003960.1, on the reverse strand, counting down.
GGTACGCTCTCGACATTGGATTTTTCCTGTTTTTTTTTTTAACTTTTACGTGTTCATTATTTTGTCACGGCACTATCGGCCCGGGAAGCGATCACCTGCCCACTTTCGGTTCAAGTTTCCGAGTACCCGGGCCTTTCCCTTCCCTTCCCTGAAATCCTCCGTTCTTCTGTTTGATTATTCTCACCATCTTGAGAAATAGCACTGGTACTTCTATAGGTGAACGCTGCGGGTGTTTCGTTCTCAATTTGTCATTAGGGCCCACCGACATACAATAATCCTGCGCTCACATCGCCTGCGCGCTTTCGGAGTGCCGGGCTCGCGTACGGTGCAGTTACACACCAGTAGCCCCAGAGAGGCGCTCGGGGGCCGTTCGGCGGTGCGTGAAGTGTCTTTGTAGAGGAGGGGGTATCAAGTAAGTTTGCATTGACGTACACCCGCGCATGCGCCCCGGACTACGATCACTGGGAGAAGGTGTATGAGAACCTAGGGTGGAGCTCGAATGAGTTCACCCCTCTTCTCAGAGAGGTTGGTGCGCAATATCCAGGTTGCTATTCCCTGTACTCATTGACATGCGACTTCACTAAGGGTCTAAGACAGATGTACCACATCTCTGGCGCCGGTCCAACACATGAAACCGATGGCCCACTTAAGGTGTCACTCGGTACGCGCAGAGCAGTTCTTGCAAGTCATTGGCGCTCTTGATCCAGCCCCTGCCTAGGCGCCATCTGACGCAGATACGCCCGGGCTTCAGACCATGACTACATGACTACTTGTTGGATGTGTAGCTAATAGTGGCTCAACTACGAAGAGGAGACTCAAACGGACATCAACTGTTGTGGCATCAACAGGGCCAAATAAAGGGACAGTAGGGCGATGAAGAGAAGGAAATAAGGGCGAACCTGTAGCAAGAATCACGTTCCATGTATTTAAATACTGCTAGTATGAAAATATAAGAGGCGTGTGATTGTGATTGAAAACTACTTCTGTTCAGTGGCACTGGCGGCCCCGAGCCAGACGACAAATGCACCAGTGGTAGATGCCGGTTCTAATGCGCGAACATCTTAGCTCTCTGTAGGATCAGCCGATAATTTCTGACTTTGTGGAAAATCCACTTACAAAGGCCTCTATCAAAAAAGCCGCCTGTTGCATCCCAGTCAGCGTGGGCCATGCTCGTGCTCTTCGCGTCGCACGGAGCTTGAATCAACGCCCGGGGCAGACGGCGCTGACTGGGCCTCGGCCGACATAAGTGGGTTCGGGTTCGGGTTATCGTCGTGCATACCAGAGCTTCCAATACTAGTAGATGTAGCATTGGTGGCTTGACCAAAGATTGTGGGGAACTGAGGAGGAGCGGATGGGCGCGCGGCGGCTGAAGATGAAGATGAGGATGGCGCCCCCGGTGGGGGTGCAAGGTAGTCAGTTCGCGCTATAGAAGAGGGTGTTGTTTCCGTTTCCTGGACTTGTCGCCGAACAGGACCATCCTCGGGAATGGGATGAGGAACACTAGCGGCCATGTGGGAGACGGGGTGGAGTTCTGCCGCGGCAACACCCGGGGATACGACAACACTTTGACCTTCGACAGAGGCAGGTAGAGATGAGGCATGGATGGGAGTAGGGAGTGGCGGGGCATCGAGTACATGGGAAGGGGAAGGGAGAGCAGTGATTTCCG
>QFFA01003950.1:0-12700 GCA_003316565.1 Russula foetens | reverse complement strand
TTCCAGGCATACCGTGACGGGAATCGAAAATTGATCAACTGTCTCAAACCCGTCGTACAAGTCCTTCACACCGTCTCCGGTATCCTTGGCGAAGCCAGCACAGTGGTGAGGCCCACAGGCCCATCTCATCTTGTCTGATCGTATCCTTATGGTTCTATGTCTAGGTTCCATTCCAACCTACAAAGGCAGTCCTTGTCGGAGTCGATGTCCTCCTCACCGTGCGTAGTCGTTACCTTCCTCGGCATGTCTTTGACATACTCCGGTATTCCAGGCGGCTATCGGGATCAGTGCAAATTATGATGCCCTGGTTGACTTGTTCGAATGCATCGGGAATTTCCTCAATCGTTTACGAATTTATACCGAGATTCCTTTCTCTCCTTCGATGTCTGGCATATTCATAAAAATTATGGTCGAAGTCTTGTCCGTACTTTCGCTAGCAACGAAGCAGATCAAGCAGGGACGACTCAGTGAGTGGTTCTGCATTTTATATGTGTACCTCGTTTGTGATGTCACCTCAGAGAAGTTTGCAAAGAAACTGTTGGGGGAGAGCGAGATCGAGGATGTACTTCATAGACTGGACCGACTCACCCTTGACGAGGCTCGCATGACCGGGACCGAGACGCTTCAAGTTGTTCATGGTCTTGTGAACAACATGAAGCTCATCATGGACGGTACGTAAATGTCTCTTTGCTTCCTCTTGACCTCGATGGCTGACTGGATGCTTGTCGAGTAGATGGCAGGACATCCATGGACGATATACGACAGGCCCTTGGTACGTTCGGCTCGCAATTGGCTGCCGTGAGACTAACAGCGACTGCTAGTAACAATACAAACTATGACAAGTGAAATGAATAAGATGAAGCGTCAGTCCTTACTAGTACTCTTACAAGCGATTGCTGCAGTTTGGGCTGAGCATTTCCGATAGGTGACCATTTACAGAAGGATATCCGGAGTTGGCTCTCCCCTCCAGACCCGTCGAAAAACCATAATACTGCTCGTAAATCCCATCATAATGGAACTGCGGAATGGTTCACCCGAGGCGTCACCCTCGAAAGATGGAAAACAACGGGGTCACTGTTGTGGATCCACGGGAAGCGTACGTCTTTCTCCTATCTCCGACCAGCCGTTCCTCCTGATGTCCACCTCGCATCCGGACTTGTAGCGGGATCTGGAAAGAGTGTCCTTAGGTACGTGGCACCAAATAGAAGCCGCGTTTTCTCAACGTATTCACATTACCATATTACCAACTAGCTCGAGCATTATTAACGAAATCAAGACGAAATGCGATCAAGGACTGGCCCTGATGGGTTACTATTACTTTGATTTCAAGGACATCGCGAAGCAAGGCATCCGTGGCCTCCTCACTTCCCTTCTTTCCCAATTCTGTGCCAAATCTGATCCCTGTTACCATATTCTTTCGGACCTTTATTCGGAGAACCATGCTGGATCGCAGCAACCTGACGATGAAGCACTCGCTGAATGTCTGAAGGAAATTTTTATCCTGCCCGACGCGCCGATGAGGTACATCATTCTGGATGGGATAGATGAGTGTCCCAATACATCTGGATTTCCTACTGCACGGGAAGAGATCCTCAAATTCTTGGTGGATATCATTGGTTTGAAACATCCAAATCTACGTATCTGTGTTACAAGTCGACCAGAAATCGACATCCGAACCTTCCTGGAACCTCTCATGTCTCTTCATATGTCCCTCCACGACGAAACTGGACAAAAGCAAGATATCATTGATTACATCAGCAGTATCGTCCATTCGGACTGGAGGATGCGGAGGTGGAGACCCGAGGATAAGCAACTGGTTATCGACTCGCTGTCAGCAAAGGCAGATGGGATGTGAGTGGTTACCATGGCCATGGCATGGCAATGTCTTGGAATGCTTCCTGACACTGACTCGCTGAGTATGCAGGTTTAGATGGGTGTATTTCCAACTGGAGACATTGCGTCGTTGTCTCCCAACGGTCATTTCTCATGCCCTGAATGACTTGCCCAAGTCGTTGGACGAAACATATGAACGGACCTTACTCGGGATCGAGAAGGAGAAACGAGAATTTGCGCACCGGTTGTTCCAGTGCCTCACTGTTGCCGTCCGCCCACTTCATGTCGACGAACTTGCAGAGCTTCTTGCAATTCGCTTCGACAGCGGACAGCTTCCCTGGTATGACGCCGATTGGAAGTTGGAGGACGCACAAGAAGCGGTGCTTTCTGCATGTTCCAGTCTTATTGCCGTGGTCAATGCGGACGGGCGTCCAATTGTTCAATTTTCCCATTTTTCTGTCAAGGAATTCTTGACGTCGGACCGACTGGCCAACTCAACAGAAGACCTTTCCGGGTTCTATGTTTACCCCCATTCGGCACACACTATACTTGCGCAGGCTTCCCTTAGTGTCCTTCTCCACCTTAGTGACCGTGTTGACAAAAATAGCATCAAGAAGTACCCATTTGCCCAGTACGCTGCTCAGCACTGGGTGGACCATGGTCGATTCGAGAATGTCTCATCGATGCTCCAGGACGCGATGAAACTCCTATTTGACCCTGACAACCCATCATTTGCGACCTGGATTTGGATATACGACATTGACTATCCTTTCCGACAACACATGTTCGAGGATCATCCACCATGACCAGAGGCTGTCCCGTTGTATTATGCGGCACTTTGTGGATTCCGTAACCTTGTTGAACATCTCATTGCCAATCATCCGGGTTTCATCAATGCGAGAGGGGGGAGGCATGGTTCGGCAGTGAATGCTGCGCTTGTAAAGAAGAATGTGGAGATTGCGCTGTTGCTCCTTGAGCACGGTGCAAACGTCAATATCATCGATATAAACTCGAAAACTCCATTGTATCGCGAGCAGGGTGCAACTCCGCTATATGTGGCAGCTCGTGAAGGTGAACTAGAGATCGCTCGGGTACTACTACAACATGGCGCAGCTGTGGATACCCCAGATATTAATGGCGTGACTCCACTGAGCTCTGCCTCATATCAGGGCCATTTGGAAATTGCGCAGTTGTTGATCCAGAGCGGGGCAGTTGTGAATACCACAGATAATGGCGGCCGGACCCCACTGAAGTTTGCCTCGCATGCTGGCCATCTGGAAATTGCGCAGTTGTTGATCCAGAGCGGGGCAGCTGTGAACACCCCGAATAATGACGGCTGGACCCCACTGGAGTCTGCTTCGAATCGGGGCCATCTGGAAATTGTGCGTTTACTGATCCAGAGTGGCGCAGCTGTGGATACCCCTGATAATAAAGGCATCACTCCACTGATGTATGCTTCGCATCAAGGCCACCTGGAGATCGGGCGGTTGTTGGTCCAAAGCGGTGGTATGGTGGACTCCTGTGATCAAGATGGCCGGACTCCGTTGATGTTCGCATCATATTCTGGTCACCTGGATGTGTTGCAGTTCTTGGTCCAGAATGGCGCAGCTGTAGGTGCCCAAAGCACCAACCTCTCAACAACTCCTTTACATCTTGCATCGATCAACGGACACATCGCCGTTGTGAAATCGCTTATAGAGCACCATACGGATGTTGACAGAGTGGACAAGAACCAGCGGACATCCTTACACCTGGCAACAGCATATGGGCGACTCGAAATTGTGCGTTTGCTTATCGAATTTGGATCAAATCCCAATTCCCAAGACTTTAATGGTTCCACCGCATTGCACGCAGCAGCGCATAACGGGCGTCTTGACGTATTGAAACTGTTGCTTGAATCAGGTGCAGATTCTGAAGCGCGAAATGGCAAGAATCAGACCGCCTTAGACGTGGCACATGTCAGCGGGAACCGCCAAGTCGCGAGGTACCTGGCAAATCACATGGGAGTCATGGACCTTTCAGATGGGATGGATGTGACACCACTGGATGAAAACTCGCACAACCTGGTTCCCGATGCTGCATTGACGTCTGTCGGGAGTGCCGAAAACACAAATGTCTTTGGCGGTCTCTGGAAGACTTCGTTGCATTCCGCTTCCGCGAAGGGGAATATAGAGGCCGTGCGATTATTACTTCAGAAGGGTGTGGATGTGAATGGACGGAATGTAAAGCACGAAGCTGCATTGCATATGGCGTCCGAATCGGGAAAGCTGGAGGTAGTAAAATTATTGATCGAGTACGGCGCAGACGTGAATATCCCAAACAAGCTTGGTGGGACCCCCTTGCATGTTGTGTCCCATTTTGGGCATCACGACATCGCGAAACTGTTGCTTGATCATGGCGCTAATATTAATACACAAGACCAGGACCTCTTGTCTCCCTTGCATCTTGCGTCCCGGAGCCGTCAGCCCACGACTGTACGGCTTCTTCTTGATCGAGGTGCAGATACCCATGTGCGGGACATCGAAGGCCGTACTCCATATACATTCGCATTAAGAAGAGGAGACCGACAAGTTATCCAACTATTATCGGCGCATGACGGGACTAGGGGATTGAAGCACTAGTGGTACAGATCCTTTTCGTCTCGCCCCTCCATCTCGCGCGCCATTAATTCTGTTTAATTCTTGACAGTGACTCCGACACGTCAACCCAAAAGGGCCAGACCAAACGAGACGAATCAATCTGCGGCCCGGCTGGCGGCTGGTGTGGGAAGTCATACGGTGGTCAATAACATTGATTGACGGTTATGGGCTCACGTAGGGTGTATTGGTCCGGTGGAAGTAGAGAAGTGGGTCGGTGGTGTCTGAGTCTGGTAATATTGAAATGTTGGAGCTTCATGTTGAATCCTTTTAAAGTTGCATGACCGTTGGGTAACGAATCGTATAGAATTGGTAGATGTCCCAGGTCGCATCCGGGACGGCCAGCTGGGACAGACATGTTGGTCCACTTGGTTGCTCTGCTTTCATGTGTCCCAGCACGGAATGTGGCAGCTGTCACAGGCCCGATTGGTCGCGCCGAGACCAACATTTCGGCGGGGGTAATCACAAGTCACACCTCATTCCGAACAATCAAATTGGCGATAAGAGAGAAGTTATGCCAGTGAATCGTCATGATAATAGTCCGTGACGCGCATAACGGGCCCGGGTCGCAGTTGCCAGTGTCAATTTGTTAAGTCCGAGTCAGTGACTCGGACGAGGTGCGACACTTCGATGCGGCCAACCATATCCCTACGGTAGTTCTGCTGTAGTACTCACAACGCACCATAGATTGACATGTGGTATCGGTACTACAGTATATGGATTTCTGCCATAGCTGCTATGACAAGGTCTCGTCACCCAACACAAGTCACGACAGCCTCGTCGGCATGACATGACATTTCTATATCAAGTTCTCCTACCGCTTCATTAAAAGCCTGTTTGGCTGTGACTACGTCCCACCCTTCAACATCAACATGGTAGCACAGTCCTTTCGGCTCTAAGTTAGTTTCCAAACGCGACGGTGATGCCCCTGACAACTTGCATTGCGGGGTGTGCACGAGTGTTGCATGGGCGGGATACGTCAGGCTCAGTTGTTTGAGGCCCCAACGTCGTATCTGCTCAAAAGCGTGAAAGGGTCAGCCCTGTAAGTGCTGAAGTTCGCAGCATGGTGTCACGGATGTCACGCCCCAGAAATGATATCGAACATAAAGTGGAAAAAATCGCGACAGAAAGTTGAGAGGGTACAGAGTAGGAATGACGATCAGAGAGTAACGCACGAGTATCTTACTTGATGGTATCCCTAGAATCGAAATAGAAGCATGCCGTGTGCACAAACCCGGGGTGGCGCAGGCTTTTGGGGAGGAAAAATGTACGCGACACAGGACAAGTACATATGGCGTACTTTTACTTCGATTTCAGGGATACAGCAAACCAGACATCGGTCTATAACATAGGCACTATCAGAAGTGGTCAAAATCCAAAAAAGAGGGAGGGTTGGGGGACGCACCTTTGCCATAGTGCCACAATAGCGGGCCAATAGTCGTTCTTATGCGAATAGTCACTTCGAATAATCCATGCGGTTATTTCGCAGCAATCGCACAGAACATAGGTCATCGTGGAAACCCTCTTGCGCGTCGAAACTGATCCGACTGTCTTAGTTCATGGGACAGAAATGACGTCAGAGCATGAAGACAAACATTTTGGCCTCTCCCTCCACTTCTTGCCCTCCACCCTTTTGTACAACCGGATTTCTGCAGTTATGTGATTGCAAGACAGACTCACTGGATTGGGCTGATTGAGGTGGATGACGCTAGAGTGGCGAGCAAGTTTGTGGGTAGTGACCATCCCTAGTAGTCCTGATGTTTGAAGCCGTGGTGGGGTAAAACTTGGGGAGGGAGAGGGAGGGAATCACGCCAATAGATGTTGGGAGCTAGGCGGGGCGGCACAGCACCCATGACCACCCTAAGCCGTTGACGACGGAGGATGCTGATACTGACTCTGACCAGGACGCAGACGGGCGAAGCTTACAAAGTTTTTCGCACGAGCAGGCCACGTGGGGTGACTTAAGGGCCGGCACTGGGCCGGCGCGATTCCACGGCTTTCACACACCGTGGGGTTCACCGTGGAAAATGAGGGCCGATATAGTGGACTGCATCTCGATAATCCGTGCGCACGAGATTCAAAAGAGATGTATTGTGTGCGCACTCATAAGAGACGAGGCATGCGGGAACTGCTAAGTACCTGAGACGTATATGATTCAATTTATGGTTACCGTTCCTGCTTAAGCCGGCCATCGTCCTGAGATATGAAAAAGGAACCCTTCAAACACTTTGCGATGTGAGCCTGGGTAGTATATTGATAGAGGAACCAAGGGACGCCACAGGGCACACAAAAGGGATCTCATTGGGCAGGAGGGCAGGAGGGCGATGAGAGAATGAAACTAACGACCGAGAACATCCAGCGTTTCGGTGTCCTCGAAGTCAGAAAGGAGCGATGAAAGCCAACCCAGATATGCGCATGGAAGTTCATGCAGAAATCTGGGTTCGCATTCATGGCATACTTTTACTTGACTCTAAGCGTACCACAAGGTCATATGACCGGAGTTTCCCCAGTATCGGGCCACCTACGTGCGATACATTTATTTGGCCGAGGACGCTCTGCCTATGCGCACTTGAAGGTGGAAGTCATCAAAGATAGTAAAAAAGAGGACGGACGAAAGCCATGGACATTTACTGTCAGTCTTGGCAGCGAGTTTCCGAGCGACGTCGTGACGATTCCGTCCATGATACCTCCAACGGACCGTAGCGAATTTTGTGAGAGGAGTGCTCACTCTGATCCACGTACGTCCCTTTTCCTCCTTGCATCCGTGGCACCTCATTCATTTTCCGTGGTTCGATTCCATAGGCTGATCCCTCGTTCAGGCTTTGGACGGAGTATCGTGCGCAGAAGTAGGGACTGGTGGTAACCTGGGTAAACCTTTTTCATTGCCTTTTCCCAGTACACTGACGGATATCACTCCTAGGTCAGCCTTGCGACATCCGAGGGACTGCATTAATATCCTTTGAGATGAGATTCTTTCCAATAACATGTTGGGAAAACTACGCACGTATTCGTCGCGAGTATGAGGATTACGAGTAGCAAGTAGTTCGACTTGTTTCCCTGGCCTTCAACTGGGCCATATCTCGCGCTGGGGCACTTCGTCCCCTTGGAGTTAAAAGCCAGAGGGATGCGCTCAAAAAGTGGGGGTGGTATGTAAGCGTAGGAGGGTACCGCCGAGATAATTTTTGAGTACGAAAGTATCTGGGGAGGGGAATCATTCGCAGTCGTGAAGTAACTGGCAACGAACATACCTAGTACGGGGGTCGAGGCCTCCTGGAAAATCCCGTTGAAACATGCAGAAGGGCCAAATTGAAGGGGTATTTATGAGACGTTGATAATAGGCCATATTGTCTGTTGTTGCACCCACGAAACGACTGCGAGTTCTTTGCCACGACAGCAGACGAATCACAACACCGACAAATAGCTTCAGTCCACGACCATTGGAGTAGTTCGATTGGAATGCCGGGCTTTGGTCAACTCGGTTGAGCTGTCAAAAGGAAGTAACAATAGGTGATTATGGAAAATTGGGGGCGGGAGGTCAGTAACATGGAGACTGGACGGGGCTCATCGGACACCGGCGCTCACGTTGGTGCGGCGAGCCCCAAATTATGTCAGCATACGCGATTTCGGGGGTCAGTTTTGGAATTTGATTTTGTGCTGTACCCATTGGAAAACACCACCACCCATGACCTCACACGAGATGTGCGCATCATCGCACACCATGACTTCACTTCGGGCCAATCTTTACCGAGATCTTTACGAAATTGAGTGGCTCGGAATCTCACATGATGGTCATACACTAAACAACCGGGCCTGTTCGCGAGCGAGTCAAACTACAGTATTACGCCAAGTCATCGAACCAAACGGGAAAACAAACAAAGGTGACTGCTTTACAATGGAAGCGAAAAATGAAACAGCTTGGCTCCACATCTTTCTTCAACATCCCTCCCCCCACCTCAAACCTCCCTTCGATCGTACGCCGTGGGCGATCTTATCAGATCACGCGATGGTAACGCGCCATGTCATCTAAATGTTGGAGCGATTGCGGCCCCTCGCGATATAGAGCCCGGTCTACGCCGCGATATCCATCGTCACGGCCAGCATTCCATTCAACCACCTCATCACTCCACGCAAACACGTCCTCATCGTCGATCTTCTTCGGGATGGGGTGGCCCCAGTTGGGCGGGACGAGCCCATTGTACGCGTCGTACACGCCGAGCGCGGCACCCAAGCTGCGGATCATGCCACGGGGTCCATACGGGCCGCCCTTCTCCTTATTGATGCCCTCGACCAGGACCAAGTCCTTCGGCGTGTTCGCCGCGAGCTGCAGCACGATCTTGTTCGCCCACTCATGCACCGCGTCGGTGAGCTGTTTGTACATCTTCGAGCCCTTCCTGTACGTCCCGATCTTCACCTTCGGATCGAACTGCCGCCAGAACTTGAGGTCAACACTGGTCACCTTGAGTTGGCCGACGAGGTCCCATGTGATAAGTGCGTCGTAGAGCTGTTCTGCCGAGTTGAAAGTGGAGAAGAATTGTGGCTAGACGATGATTTATACAGGGCCAGTCGTGGATGAGGACGAAATTAGGAGCCAGAATGTCATGAACTTACGTGTCCCCCGAGGAACCTTTCCTCAGTATAAAGACCGAAGAACGGCGGCTGTTTGTCAGTGAAGTTTTGACTGATCGGGAAAAACTCTTTGAAGCGATCGCCCACGACCTTCAAGCTAGAAAGGGCACGGGGCGAGCACGGCTGGAAAGTCGCGTCGTCGCAACCGAGAGACGGGTCAAAGTTGAAAACAGACATCATGAGCGGAGCACAACCGTATCCAGAACGGCCCTCTGCGATATTGGTCGTTGTCGTCTCCGTCATGAACTCTTCCTTCTCGTTCCAGAATGTCTGCAGAAGGTCGTCCACAGGTCAGTATGACTGACATCTCTTCACAATATCAAGAGGACAGGAACTTCAGTCGGAACTTGCCTGCATGTACTCAAAAATAATCGACGCTCGCGACTCGTATTCATCAACAACGTGTACCCCTCGGTCGATCTCCCGTCCGAGACGAGCACCGTTGCGCAGGGCACGATATTGCATCGACGCGGCCCAGTAGGAGCCGCCCCACGCCGGTGGCCACCAGATATCCCATCTGCACGGTGCTTAGTAAGAAGGTCAAGAAAGAAGTCGGGAACCGGAAGGCCTACGAGCTCTGGTTCCAGTGCAAAGCGATCCACTGAAGATCGAGGTTGATTTTCGGCCAGAGTACGTCGGTGACCCATGTCCCGTTGTTCTGCTCGGGTTTGATGAGCCATTCGGCGTATTTGATCAGGATATTGGCGCGGAACGGAGGTCCGTCTTTCAACCAGGATGATCGTCGTCAGTTTCAAACCAAAAAAGCTGCCTTTGCGGCAAGGGCTTATAATGCGAGTCTGAGCCGAAAGCACTCACCAGCAGCGGGAGAACCGAACCGGGAGGCCTCAGTCGGGATGGGATTGATTCTGGAGTCAAACACGACCTCCTCGATGCCTCCAGTGAATATGTTTCCGGCGAGGCCGACTGCTTGCTGAGTCCGGATGAGTGCGTGTGTCAGGTCATCCGCCATGGGACGAAGGCTTTTGTCACCAAGGATGGTGAGTTCGTTCATCCATGCATGATAGACGTGACACGCGTCGCGCAGGCTGTAGACAAAGGACTCGGGATGGTTGCGATCTGGGATGGCTGTCATAACGACACCGACCTGCGAATACGAGAATCCGTCATCTCAGATAGAATACGACGCGGAAAGATAGGTGTTGGGGAGTAAAACGCACATCGGCGCCAGCTTCTGGGCCGGTGGTATCGTGGAGGAGGGTTGACTTGGTTGCTGGCGCAAGTTTTGTAAAGTATTCTCTGACGCCTTTGTCCGATGGGACCTCGCCGTCTTGAGGTGACTGGGCGTAGCACGAATGTGATACGGCTAACGCCTGACCCACCAGTCCTAACGCAGGGAGAACGGTCAAGAGCCGCATGGTGACAATTACGGCTTTTTCGAAACACCCAGGATCCGCCCTTTATACTGCGTGCCTCGCTTTCGCAAACGGTTTCTCGGAAGATCGCACGGGATCTCCAAGATATCTGGGCCGGGAGACCAGCTTATTCATGAGTAGTGAATAGTCCAACATCTTGGGAACTCGAACTCGACGAGAAAGGCACGCGAGGGCTAGAAGGGACGAGAGCGATCATGAGCAAGGACATATTCTTGATACCCGATACAGTCGACGTACTGAATATGCTTGCTTTGTCTGAGCGTCATGAGTGGCGTCAGTCATCGCTTCCCGTCATCAAGAATTGAATTTATTCGGATCCGTTATCGGACTCCCTGATTCATATTCATGATGATGTGAATCCCACCCTCCCCGCTAAATAAGGATGATCGACGAGCCCCACAAGAATGGACTGTAGGAATATGAAAGTGCCAGCAAAGCGGTGCTAATACTGTAGCATTGCTGTATTGCGTTGCACGGAGTATGCTATATGTCCGGCTCTGCCCAATCTAGGCAGGAATATGACCTGGAAATGACGCATAGATTTATAAACTGTGACGCGATTCTGGATCAAGATCAATTAAAGGAAAGTATGACACAAAATGAAGAAAGCAAGAGCGACTTGGTGGGTCACTGGCGCCGGTGTCATAACGCGACACCGGTGATGGAGAAGTGTATCTGGCAGCGGAATGGAAATAGTGGAAGTAGTCTCGCTTCACTTCTGTGATCATGGTCATGGCCAAATCAATTCTAGATCACATAGGGAATATACTACGCACACTAGTAATCTTCGTTAGAGGTTGCGACGACTATAAAAATGTCCTTGTGCGTACCCAAAAGTTACGTCCGTGATGGAATATCGATGTTCCAAGGACATATTTACAGAGCATTCCGTAGAAAGGCTTTGTGACCCAACCCAATGCAGACTGTAATCAATCTCCCTCGGCACGCTCGTAACATTTAGGTCGTCAGAAGCGATCACGTTTTTCGCCGCAGCACCGTCACAACCGAGAATGTCGCAACAACAGACTGGTCGCCGAATTGTCACCACAATAACAACGGTGACGACATTGGCATTGCCAATTACCGTTGCGTGTCCATCTAAAGGAGTAGAACCGGCACCGCACACGGTCAGCAGTATTCGGCATACACTATCGGTTCGGTCCCTGCGTAGGTGGTCTAGCAAAGGATCCGACATGGGGTCCGCTTGGCTTCCAGAGTAGTCGTAAGGTAGGCGTTGTCCTGGTGGGTACAATGCACGAGGGCCCGAGCGAGGTGTCAGCGACCATGATACGCCGTCCGCACTGTGAAACTTGCGGGTGAGTGGAAACTCCGGAAATTAGGCAGGTTTGAGGCCTGTAGGCGACTGTCTGGCAAGGTTCAGAGGGGCCTTTCTGAACGAGTCGGAGGATTGGGAGTTGCTAGCGGGGAGTACTTCACGTTGTAAGTAGAGGTCACACCACCTCAGAGGTGGGAGGGGTCATGAATGTACTCACAAGAGTTGCCGAATCGCTCAATTCCTTCGAGTGTTGTTGCATTGGGCCAATGACGGAGACACGCTCCGCCGGGTGTGGAATCATAGTGGCGACGCAGGGCCGTGACCAATGCTGGGTGTAACAATGGACAAGTAACAAGGTAGGAATGACATGACTGGGGCAGATGAAGATAACTTGAGGGCGGGAGGCGATGTGGGGTCGATTGAAAAACAAAAGGAGGTGTCGGAAGTAGTTTGATTCCTGATATTAAGCATCGGCCAACGCAGTGGGGAGAAGGGCTTGTGCAGCATAAACACGTATACTCAACTCCGACAACAGCACCACACAACATAGCGGTCACGTGCGGTACAATAAACGTGAGGCGGTCTAACCGGCCCGGCGGTTGGAGTGACGCGACGCGAGTACGCCCTTTGCCTGCGCCACCTTGTCCTCTCTCCATACAGCCATAACCATATCAAAGACTTATCCCGTATTCTACTCCCATTTTCTATATGACTACCCCGTCGGAGTCGTCCAATTTCGATGCACTTTTTCAGTCTGCTTTGGAGGACTATGAAAGAGAGACAGGGATAGATCTCGTCAAACATCCACTCGCAGCTCAACTCGATATCTGCGACTCGGTTGAGTCCGTCACACAGGCCCTTCGGAAGCAAGCACAGGCTTTCTGTGAATTCCGAGGGGGCAGCAATAAGGTCGCAACGTTGATTCAGATTGCAGC
>QFFA01003948.1:0-24168 GCA_003316565.1 Russula foetens | reverse complement strand
CCCCCTTGCGGCGACACATCGGCTTCGTGCTCGCCCTCTCGCGGCAACATCTCTGGTTTGCGCCAGCATGGTGGCAGCGGATCGAGCTCCCACTTGCCCTCTTGCCGTGGCATCTCGAATTCATGCCCGGCCTTGCCTTGGGCGGCAATTCAAGTTCGCGACTGTGCCCTACCTCACCATACACCCCGCTTGCCCTTTCGCCGCTGCGGTTCGACTTGTGCCTCGCCTTGTCATATGCCCAGGCTCCAATGCCTCGGGTTTTTCGGTGGTGGCTTTCAGCCCCGCCAGCAAACTCGACGCTGGTGGTGTCTTTGGCCAGGCTGGTGCAGCAGCCGCAGGCAACGACGCTCCCCTCGTTCATGCGTGTCAACATCTGCACGTTCGACTCCCCGTTCCTGGTCACTTCAGCAAGCTTAGGATTCCCAACGTCTTCCAAGACGAGGGGTGTGTCCTCAGGTTCTGACTGCGCTCCTGCTTTGACCAGGTCTTCTGCTTGTCGAGCGGCCTCCATGGACCATGGCTCGGAAAGGTGTTTCTTTTCCTCACACGCCATAATACGACACACTGTGGAACCACTCAAACAGGGTCCGTTCTATGTTCCAGCCAACATACCCGGATTTGGCACTCTGTTCAACCTCAGCGCACCTGGACATAGAGTTTGTATGCGACCAGGGTTCCGAGTCGATAGGTGGGCAGGAGAGGATAGGCCCAACTAACGCAGTCACATTCTAACACTTGTCAACTAGATTCACAAATGCAACTATGCGAAGGGCTCGCCGTCGACATTGCCCTCGCTACGACAGCGATGCTTGTGGAGTTCGCAACTTCGATGTATCAACAACATCGCTCGTCCCTCAAGAAAGACACAAATATTCAAGGTTACA
This sequence comes from Russula foetens, assembly GCA_003316565.1. NCBI lineage: Eukaryota > Fungi > Basidiomycota > Agaricomycetes > Russulales > Russulaceae > Russula > Russula foetens. Next base: position 23,284 of record QFFA01003948.1, on the reverse strand, counting down.
TACAGTCCTCCAACACTGCATCTGGGTAGCATCCCACATGTGCGCGATCACGGCGCACCATACTACCAAATCCGCCACGCGTGCTACTACGCGGGTCCACCCCACCACCTCACATGGACGGTCCCTGGTGTGCCGTGTGTACATACACCTTGACTCCATCGCTCACGACCTAAAGTCTGGTTCTTTCAGGTTCAGGTCCGATGTTCAGGAAAACCTGTGAACCGGACGCAAATGAACCGGACCTTGGCAACTAATCGGCCCAAACATGACACAAACAACGGCAACCACCGCAACGAATCATGGAGTTTTCCCACGTCACCCACCACTGGACAACAAACAACAACAATGGCCGCAAACGTACAGAATTTTCCCACACCCCGCTTTAGTTTGGAGAGCTCGGAACGAGAAGAGAGGCTTTGTCCTCCTTGCACAGTCACGTACTTGCTCTAAATTTGTACATGGCGTCATGATGCCGCTAGTCTGACCTGTGTCAGATGATACTGGAGTTAGCCTTAGCAGGGTAAGGATGATAAGAGCGTCGTGATGGCTGTGCAACCTAAAGCCTTTATCGTGTTATCAATTCTCACGCTCATGTATCAGGCCCCATGTCAGCCTCATGGTGACCTCCCTCAGCAAACACTAGATATTGGGATTGATGCCGTGCAAACAGACTGCGCCCCCGCTCAGTCTTTCCCACCCTTCTCTCCTTCCCGTGACGACGGGATCCCGCACTGTACCCCATGGATGGTTGTAGCATTTTCCGTGAGGAGCTCGGCATCAGGTATCCTGATCACGGGTATGCCCTATGGGAACCAGACCCACGGGGCCTATATGAAGCCGTAGCAGTGGGTGACGTCGGGTTCATTCGCAGGGGCCATTTTCACCGTCTGTTTAATGCCTTATGCCCTCCACCTGATTCGGACTCCTCCGATGGTCCAAAGTATCCTCCCCGACTGCAACCCAAGAACCCAGGTCATCTCTGCAAAAGCAGTGACAGTCACCGAGCCTTTTTCTCCGGGAATGTTATACAACAGCCTAGTCAATCTAACCGCTATGCCTCCGGGTAACTGAGCTTTGCTTCAGACAGATTCGTGTCACTTACGCACTAATTATTAGACCCGACGATGTTACGTTTTCATGCTCCGGGATGCGGGGTGCCTTGTCATATCTCCCTTTCGATGCAAACCGTGAGGAGACCACCGCGCATGGTGATTTCAAAAAATGGATCCTCAAGTATATCGATGACTGTTTCGAGGTCGCTGAGGCTTTTGGTTGTGGTGTCGACCACATGGGGGATATCATTCTTGTCACTGGGCGTCATCTCGCAAGGTCGTGGGTTAACGTTGCTTTCTCTGGGAGCAGCGGACGCGCCCAAGTATCGTTCAAAGTTCAAGTGACCAGGGATCTTCACCTTGATCTCGAGGAGCGGGACGTGGGTGGGGCGGAGTTGAAGCTTGGCCCGAGTGGTGAGGTGAGACCTGCACATTTTTAGCTTGAGTACTAAGAATAGATCTGATACTTTGCGAACCAGAGTCCACCAGAGAACCAATGCATTTTCGTTCGAGGGTACCACGTTGTCCGCATCCTGAACCTTTGGCCAAGGATTCGGGCGGCAGGATCCAAGTCCGATATACATGATCCTGAACCTGAAACTGGATCTGACATGCATCTTGAAGTCGTGGGCATCCCTTCTGAAGCCGACGTGGGTAACCCTCTCTGTTTTTGATTGCCTTTGTTTGATATCCTCGAAGCATCAGGACCCCATTCACGTTCTGTTTGACTATATTGCTGAGGTAAGCAGAACCTTAGATCCGTTCGTGTGTTCGCCGTTCAGGTTGTAACTGGGGTCGTATAGCAAGCGCTCAACTGTGATATGATCCTTGTCCACGATAACGACCTGGGCTTCATTAGCGGTGCCGTAAGCTTATTCTCTTATCTGTCGCACTATCGGCCTCACCCTTGTGGCAGCTGTCATCTGATACACTATCAGAATACATCCGGAATCATGCGCCTGTCATACAGCAGGTTCCATATGGTGGGTATTTTTACAAAGTTATGGTCCCATGGGCCCTGTTTTGAACAGACGCAAAGAACTTTTACCCAGAAATGAGAACAGATCAGGAACAGAAGCATCAATTGTTACGGTAGCGACGTTATCCCATGACCTGTTCGAAGCACCGTGTCAAGATCAGAATAATCCCGAATGTCCTCAACTTACGGATACTGTTGATCGATCAGCTGATGAAATCTCTCAGTCCTTGTTCCAAGAAAATTCAATACCTCAGTCTAGCGATCTTTCCAGGTCTACATCTGTCTCAATAACAGATCGCGACCTGTCGGATGATGCTGTTAGCCGAGGAGAGAGGGAATCAACCGAAATGGTCATGGGTGGTCCAAGTCGGTTTATCTTACGGGAATTCGGCGTTTATCTGACTCTCTATTAGGAAACACGCAGAATATTTCGATCGACACTGAAGGATCATTGCGTGAGTCATCTCTCAATGGAACCGTTGTCAATACGAACCCCGACAATTTGACGCTGCCTTGCATGCGTCTTTACAGGAAACCATTCGTGGGACAACCTTCGCAAATGGCTCTCCCCACCAGACCCGTCCACGAACCACAATGTTGCATGTAACACTTATCAGAAGAAAGTCGCAAAGTGGTTCTTTCAAGGACGCATCTTCACTGGATGGAAGTCAGCAGATTCGCTCCTTTGGATTTACGGAAAACGTGCGCCCCACATTACTGAAGTCCTTCCCTCTTGACCCCCTTTGACAACGCATTGTATTTGTAGCTGGTTCGGGCAAGAGTATCCTCTGGTTTGTAGATCTTCAACTATTCTGAATAAATAAATAAAGTACTAACGTTATGTCCCAGCTCTACAATCATCCAAGATCTTGAAACAGTGTGCAAGTTCGGACAAGCCGCAATGGGTTATTTTTATTTCGACTTCCGAGATACCAACAAGCAAGACTTGCACGACCTGGTCCGCTCCCTTCTCACCCAGCTCTCTACCCACTCGGTTTATCATCGTTACATTCTATCACGACTTTATGACGACCACGACAACGGCAAGAGACAGCCTAGTGATGTCCTTTTGATACAGTGCTTGAAATCCATGCTCACGCTCACCGATCAACATTCGATCTACCTTATCATCGACGCAATCAACGAGTGTCCCGATAGCTCTGGGATTCCGTCACCTCGCGAACTGGTTCTTCAGCTCATCCAGGAGCTCGTCGAGCTTCGCCTCCCACATCTTCATATTTGTGTCACCAGCAGGCCTGAGATCGACATACGAGTCACCCTTGAACCTCTTACTTCACTCATGGTGTCCCTTCATGACCAAACTGGACAAAAGGAAGATATAGCTGACTATATTAGGTCGGTAGTCTACTCGGATTCGGAACGATTCATGAGGAGATGGCGAACAGAAGACAAGGAACTTGTGATTGAGACACTTTCTGAAAGAGCCGATGGAATGTAAGCGAATTTATATTAGCTTGTTGTCCTTGTTCAAATTGTCAAACAGGTTCCGGTGGGTATTCTGCCAGCTGGATACTTTACGTCACTGTCTTCCACAAAGTATCCGTCGTACCCTGAACGAACTTCCGGAATCTTTGGACGAGACGTACGAGCGCGTGTTGAGAGAGATCCCGAAGTCGAATAGGGACTCCGCTCATCGCCTTTTGCAATGCCTCGTTGTCGCTATCCGGCCACTTCGGGTGGAGGAGCTCGCAGAAGTCCTCGCGGTCGATTTCGATGACGAAGGGACCCCGAAGTTGAATGCCAGTTGGAAATGGGAGGATCACGAGCGAGCGATTCTGTCGTCATGCTCCAGTTTGATCTCTATTGTCGGAAATGGCGATCACGCCGATGTCGACAGTGACGGCGGCGACGTTTCCTACAACCATAATTCGCGGGTTGTGCAATTTTCGCACTTCTCGGTCAAAGAGTTCTTGACCTCACCCCGCCTCGCCACTTCAAGTCGAGATGTCTCACGATATCATATCGACCTCGAGTCTTCCCATACGGTCATGGCCCAAGTGTGCCTGGGAGTATTACTGCGGTCGGAAGATGGCGCTGAGGAGAATAGCATCAGGAACAGCTCGTCTCTGGCCGGGTATGCTGCGGAACACTGGGTCACCCATGCGCGGTTCGAGAACGTGTCTTCGCGTGTACAAAATGCCATGGAATGTCTTTTTGACCCAGACAAACCATACTTTGCGGCTTGGCTCCAGCTGTACGACGAAGACAAGGATCTCGACTCCTCGCCCCTTTACCTCTTCACTGACGTTCGAGCCCGTGGCGGAAGTCCGCTATATTATGCTGCACTATGCGGATTTCAAGACCTCGTAGAAGCCCTCATTATCAAGTACCCACACCTTGTGGATGCTACTGGCGGTTACTATGCGACACCAGCTCTGGCAGCATTGGCAAGAAGTCATTTGGCATTGGCATGGATGCTCTATCGAAATGGTTCCTCCGTGGATGTCCGGGGTATTAACCAAAATTCTCCACTCCATTTTGCAGCTCGTCAGGGTGATGGTAGGATAATTCAACTACTACTCGATTGCAAGTTGGATATCAACGCCCGGTCTGCCCTCAACTGGACTCCACTACACTTTGCGTCGGTAGATTGGACCCATAGACACTTCAGTGCCATTCGGTTGTTGCTCGAGAACGGTGCAGATCCAAACGCTAGGACGCTTGAAGGCTCAACTCCTTTACATCTTGCATCGTCTAATGGGAAGATCCAGGCTGCACAACTGCTGCTGGAGTATGGTGCGGATGTAGAGGCAGTGGACGAAGATGGGTTGACCGCGTTCCAGGTTGCTTCGAGGAAAGGACATGATGAGATAACGAAATTGTTGTCAGCATATGATACCAAAGATATATCGTAGCGGTTACAGCTCCACTTTACGAGCACGTTGGTATCAGAATATAGCCGTCTTTTCTTTCTGTAAACGTCCTTCGCCGCTTGATGGAGCCTCTAATCTCCGCTCCGCTGCCTTGGACATACAACTCATTGACGACGATGTCGCAGGCCTTGAGAAACCATAGCCCATCAGACATCCGCCTTCGAGTATGCTATGAGGCGTAGTGTCATAGCCGTCGATTCGCATCGGGTTACCATCATCACCGGCGGGACGAGTCTTCGATCCAGTGAGAACGGTACGTGGCTTACCCCACATACCTGCGCGCCCAATCATTAGGCCCTCCAGAAGGAAGACGCTCATTCGAGACTGTAGGAAGATCGATGGAATGCCAATAATTACTGCTGAGTTGGCCTGGTACTTTCTTATTTACATCTTGTCAGGTATTTGATGCAGCATTCGGTGCGTAATGTCACAAGCAAGAAGTATTTGGCCTGTTCACCTCCAGCGCTTACTCGTGAAGAAGCGTATGTACATGCATGCCAGTGTCTACTGTTTGTAGAAAGGAGGTTTATCCCCATCTCGCCATAAGAGAGCCAAACCTTGTGTGTACCCCTGGTCGTAGTAGTGCGTGCTTGTAAGCACCGCGACTAAGGGAGGACAGAAAGACACCCTTACGAAGAGTCTGCGACTGACGTACCGCCACTATGACTGCCACCATTCAGCGATCACATAACTTACGGGCTAGGACATCCTGCAGACCGTACCAGATCCATGAACACCAAATGTGAGAAGCAATCAAGAGGCCCACGTGACATACGTCAGCTTTATTGAAGAGGGTGTGCCGTAGGTGTCGGCGAGCGACACAGAATGCGGAAATGGGACAGGGGGGAGAGCTGGAGAAGGGAGGGGGGTGAGGAAGCGAGGACGTCCATGTATTGACTTGAGTGAGTCCGGAGTCGCCTTGCGTGATGCGAGTGAGAAACGGGGCCAAGGCTTTGGAAATCCTAATTACAAAGAGGACGAATCGATTTTGTTTGCGTTGTTGGCCATTGACAAGCGTGGCGTTCCAACTTGGCTAATCCATCCGAGTCCCCGAGGTCGTTCCGCACGTGGCTTGGAGCGGAATGTTAGGGCGTAGGTGTGGGTGTGCACGTCGTGGTATTCGAATTCGAGGAGGATAGTCGAAGGAGAAATCGTTCCATATCATGTCTTTCGTTGAGTAGAGGTGGCTGTCGTAGACGCTGGCGGGAGAAATGGAAAACGCCAATGAAGCGTCACGGAAGTCAAGGCCGTCAAGGAGTAGCACCGGATGCCAACGTTCGGCAGATATTCGCTTTGTTTACTGTTGTTTGGCCCTCTCTCACGAGCCAACGAGGTAGTGTAGTCGTAGGCTGCTTACCTGAGCTGTATTCCTGGCGTAGTTGGCTGAATGTATCACCGTCATAGTCACACGTTTTCGGGATACCGCGGAGTCTGGCACCGACGGTCTTTTTTTTTGGATTGAGAATTTTTCTGTCCACAGAATAATTTCACTTACAGTTAAAATTATTTTTATTTTATAAGGGAGGGATGAAATCGGAATAAACCATACCATGTCTCCATGCATGGGGCAGTCCCTTTGCGCCCGTGTAATGATTCCCCTTTGCCCTATCGCTATCACCTACGACTCACCCTCGACGTAAGCCATCGTCTCCTTAACGCTTAAAGAGCCGATCCCTTCCTCATGTCTCGTACTCGCTCGATACCCACCTCGTCCTCCAACTTCCAGCTGATATTCAATAATGCCTTGAAAGCGTACGAAAAACAAACAAACAAAGATCTTCTTGCACATCCACTCGCCGCCGAGCTCCAGGCATGCGACTCTCCAACCTCAATTCTCGCCGTGCTTCAACAGCAAGTCCAGGACTTCAATCAGTCTCGAACAAGCAATGAGAGGTTGACAAAATGCCTCGACCCAACCGTGAATGTCTTGTATGCCTTATCTGGGACACTTGGGGAGGGCGTTAGTCTGGTATGTCTCGGGATGAGAGCTCGGCTGAGATGTGTATCTTATCCTTATTTTTCAGGTCTTTTCACCAGCAAAGGTCATCTTCGCTGGAGTCGGTGTTCTCCTTTCGGTGCGTATTCTTCTGAATACCTTTATGCAATCCACATTAATATCCAGGATCCTCAGGCAGCGAAGGATGTCCGAGCAAGCCAAGACACTCTCGTCAACATCTTCGAACGCATAGAAAACTTTTTCCGACGCCTCGAAAACTACACTGAGATTCCTCCGACCCCAGAAATGATGGATATAATCGGAAAGATATTAGTTGAGGTCCTGTCGATTCTCGCGATAGCGACCAAGGAGATAAAGCAAGGCCGGACGAGTGAGTGATCTGTATGTCATATGTCATAAGTAATCAAACTATCGGCAGAAAAATATATGAAGATGCTCATAGGGAGGACGGATGTCGAAGATGCGTTGAAAAGGTTAGATAATCTGACAAACGAAGAAGCCAGGATGGCAACTGCGCAGGTTCTGAAAGTCACGCACGCCGTAGCCGAGGATGTAGACCAAGTCAAACGTTCGTCATTTCCTAACCTTGTCAGTTCTGACTGTGGTGTCTCACGCGTCCTTACAGGAAACCAATTGTGGGACAGCCTTCACAAATGGCTCTCCCCACCAGACCCGTCCACGAACCATAACATCGCGTGTAGCACTCATCAAAAGCGAACGGCAAACTGGTTCTTTCAAGGGAGCATCTTCGCCGCGTGGAAATCAACAGATTCGTTGCTTTGGATTCACGGAAAACGTGTGTCCTATATCACTGGCGTTCTTCCAACATGACCCTCTCTGACCGCATATTGTATCCGTAGCCGGCTCTGGCAAGAGCATTCTCTGGTCTGTCGTCGATCTTCAACTGATTCTCTAAAAAGATACTGAATTCTTCTCTCAGTTCTACGGTCATACAAGACATTGAATCCATGTGCAAGGCCGGACAAGCATCGATCGCATATTTCTATTTTGACTTTCGAGATGCCGACAAGCAAAACTTGCACAACCTGGTTCCTTCCCTCCTCTCCCAACTTTCTGCTGGCTCGGATCCTCGCTGCGACATTCTATCGCATCTTTATTTGGCTCACGAAAGAGGCAGCAAACAGCCTAGTGACAGTATTTTGGTGGAATGTCTGAAGGAGATGTTCACACTCCCAGATCAACGCCCGGTCTACCTTATCATCGATGCAGTTGACGAGTGTCCCAACAGCTCTGGGATTCCAACACCTCGCGAACAGGTTCTTCAGCTCATCCAGGAGCTCGTCGACCTTCACCTCCCACATCTTCATATTTGTATCACCAGCAGGCCTGAGATTGGCATACGAGACGTCCTTGATCCCCTTACTTCACTCAAGGTGTCCCTTCATGACCAAACTGGACAAAAGGGAGATATTGCCGACTACATTAGGTCGGTCGTCTACTCAGATTCGGAATCAATCATGAAGCGGTGGAGGGCTGAGGACAAGGAACTCGTGATTGAGACGCTCTCTGAAAGAGCCGATGGAATGTAAGTGAATTGGCCTTTGGTTGTGGTGCTTGTTTGAATTGTCAAACAGGTTTCGGTGGGTATTCTGCCAGTTGGATACCTTACGTCACTGTCTTCCGCCAAGTATCCGTCGTACCCTCAAGGAACTTCCGGAGTCTTTGGACGAGACGTACGAGCGCGTGTTGAGAGAGATAAAGAAGCCGAATAGGGATCTCGCTCATCGCCTTTTACAATGCCTCGTTGTCGCTATCCGGCCACTTCGGGTGGAGGAGCTCGCGGAAGTCCTCGCGGTCGACTTCGATGACGGAGAAGGGACACCGAGGTTGAATGCCAGTTGGCAATGGGAGGATCACGAACAAGCGCTTCTGTTATCATGCTCCAGTTTGATCTCTATTGTCCGAAATGGCGATCATGCCGATTTCGACAGCAAGGTTGACAACAGCGACGACGGCGAGGACAGCGACGATTCTTATAGCCATAATTCGCGGGTTGTGCTATTTTCGCACTTCTCGGTCAAAGAATTCTTGACCTCACCCCGCCTCGCCACTCCGAGTCGAGACGTCTCACGATATCATATCGATCTCGAGCCTTCGCATACTGTCATGGCGCAAGCGTGCCTGAGCGTATTGCTGCGGTTAGACGACAGTACTGAGGAGGATGGCGTAGGGAACGGCTCCTCTCTGGCCAGGTATGCTGCTCAACACTGGGTCGCCCATGCGCAGTTCCAGAACGTGTCGTCGCGTGTACGAAATGCCATGGAATGTCTATTCGACCTAGACAAACCATACTTTGCGGTTTGGCTCCGGCTGTATGACGTAGACAAGGATCTCATAACCTCGCCCCTTTACTACTTCGTCCCCGATCGAAAATCCGACGCAGGTCCGGTATATTATGCCGCACTATGTGGATTTCAAGGCCTCGTAGAAAACCTCATTATGAAGTACCCACACCTTGTGGATGCTACTGGCGGTCACTATGTGACAACAGCCCTGGCAGCATTGGCGAGAAGACATTTGGAATTGGCACGGATGCTCTATCGAAGTGGTTCCTCCGTGGATTCCCGGGGTTTGGGTCGGTGGTCTCCACTCCATTCCGCAGCTTATACTGGGGATGGTGAGATAATTCAAGTTCTACTCGAATGTAGAGCGGATATCAATGCCCTGACCGTCGACAACCGGACTCCACTACACTTAGCGTTGGAACATTGGACACCTGGCAGCTTCAATGCCGTTCGGTTGTTGCTTGAGAACGGTGCAGATCCAAATGTTCGGATACCCTACGGCTCAACTCCTTTACATCTTGCATCGTACTGGAGGACGGTCGAGGCCGCACGACTGCTGCTCAAGTATGGTGCGGATGTAGAGGCAGTGGACAAACATGGCAGGACCGCATTCCAGGTTGCTTTGGAGAATGGACGTGATGAGATCACGAAATTGTTGTCACCACATGACACCGAGGATACATCCTAGCGGTTACAGTTCAACTCTTCGAGTAACAGTCGTCTTTTCTCGCTATTAGACGTTCTCCGTCCGCCACTAAATCGAGCCTCTACTCTCCGTTCCGATGTCTTACACATAAGATTAATTGATGTTGTTGTTGTCGGCCTTGGGAAATTTGAGATTTACCAGATACAGAAGGGCAAGGCTTCACAACGCAAAGTAATGAGAGTACTGCCCCGGGTATGTACGGTTGTTGGGAGCGAGATGATATCAGGCAGGAATCTCACCACCGTGACGGTGAACGCGCGCGAGCAGGGTACGAGAACAGGGTACGAGGGAGCGAAAATGTTAACCACTGTGTGAAAGTGCTCACTAGCCGCAGAGGTACGAAGAGCAAATCATTGCACTATGACTGTCATACTGAAATCATCGTTAGGGAACCCTTTAACGTTTAACGTTTAACCCGTGCACGACATCTGGCTGGGCCTAAACACCGATCACCCACGCACCAGGGTGCACTCATGATACAATGTAGAACGAAGCATACAAAAATTAAATTTCGACTGGATAGGCTACGAAACTACCGTGACTGTAGTAGACCAGGGTATACTAGTATGGGATATTCCGAGACGATTAGGATCTGCTACGACAGGTGGGGGGGGCGAGAATGAGAATGTTGATCGTTCTTTACAAGCGTCGGGAACCTTCCCCTTGTTTGACGAAGGGCAAGGACTTGGGTGGATTCAACTAGGACTCGAGGACAGGTGACGGAAAAAAACCTGTCATAGACCGGACAAATGAGGGGATCACTACTGACTACTGCCTGGCTGCTGGACGTGGAGTCCTTAAGAGATTCCAAAAACGTGTTGCCGGGTTCATCAACGTGACAGCACTGCCGCGACCATCGGGATGTGCGGCCGCGAGCCATACCTGCAGAAAAAAAAGGAACGGCTGTCGTCTGCGTTTGGCTGTCCGCTCACGCACGAAGCGCAGCCCAATGAAGGCCGCCGATACGCAGAGAAGCACAGAGATATGGTAGGCCAGATCAGACGCCCACGACAGGCCTACTGACCAGGTGGTCGACATCGCGGAGACACTAAGCCTTCCTTTGGGCCACACTGTCGGGACAGTCTATCATCCCACGAGCCTGTCTCCACTTTCGTCGCGGAAGTACCAGGCAGGGATTGTCGAGAAGATGATAAGCGAATTGATGTCGAAGGAGGTCGTACGACGTGTCGTCATCGTCGATTGACCTGTGACAAAGGGTGCATGATTCGTATCAAGTACGGTTGAGGCTTACGTGAAACGAAGGGCTGTGTGGAACTCGCCAGCTGCTATTGCAGAGACGCCCACGTTGAAGGACGCAGGGCCCTACGCGTTGCATACGTTGCGCATCAGCGGTCATCGGTTATTCGATCCATCTTCGTCAGGGTTCACGCTGGTACGGGGAACATGGGCTTGTGGACTGCATAAGACAAGGAGTAAAGGACCTCGTAGTATGTTCCAGGTTTCGAAGGGTTGTTACACTTACTTCAGTAGATCCGTATAACAAAGACAAATCCTCCCAAAAACAGCCTTCCTAACCTCCCATTTCCGATAAGGAATAAATAGTTCAGGCCGCTGTGTGTGAGGAGTGCGTAATTGTCTCCGGGCTTCGGCGAAACCGTTGTGAACCAGAAGGTCATGTAGGCATAACTTCCGCAAGGTATCAAGATGGTTCAATCGCTCATTACGATAGATCCGACGATGCATGAGTGGAACCCGGTGACGGGTATGAATTACTATGAAAGGTGGTCATGAGTGTGAGCACGTTTTAGACAGCCAGAAACACGCAGGCGTTCAAGTTGCGCCTTTTAACTAACGCGATGTTATCAGTGGCTGGCAGCCGCAGGAGTCAGCCACGTTAACGTCTTAACTGTTGAAAAGAATTAATTCTCGAAACTCCAGACCTGTCCATTTTCGGACATGCGCTTCTGGGCTTCACCGCACCGATTCGCTTCATCGCTCACGCTTACCGTACACATGTCGCAGCGGTGTGTTTCTCGACCTTATCACTTATCATAGGGTGGTCACAGTAAAGTAACATCATGTGATACTAGCTGCAACTGGATGCGGCCTACCTCAATTAAACGCCTTAAACGCCTTGCGGCAGCGGCGTGCGGCGCTCACAAGTTGAATCCCATGGGCTCCTCGTACTCTTATGTTACTGACCCGAACGCTTTCGCAACAGAAGTTAAGGAAGGCAATGACAGAAGACAATGGAAAACATACGATTATGTGATTGTGGGGGGAGGTCAGTTACGTCACGAATCACGATTGACCGTGGCTCTGATCCAATCCACTAATACGATACCAATACCTCCAAGGCACTTCTGGATCGGTCCTTGCATCCCGTCTCTCAGAAGATCCGAATGTGTCCGTCCTGTTAGTAGAAGCCGGTAACAGGTGCGTGACCCTCATGTTGATTTGTCGCGAAATTCCTGGTGTCACATCGTGGATTATTGTGTTCAGCCACGAAAAAGAACTCCTGACACGCATACCTCTTGCATGGCCTCAAATTCTCAAGTCTCCCATAGATTGGGATTACCAAACGGCGTGCGTATGCCTCCCCTGTGGGCCGAGTATGTGATTAATTGCTGAGTTGCATTGATGCAAAGTAATCAATCGCGCGCTGGAAATCGACAACATGATGTTCCGCGTGGGAAGGTATTGGGTGGTTGTTCGTGAGTTACTCACGCCGGTTGCATGTGCGCAAAAGTAAAATGTCACTCGTTCAGCTCAATGAATGCCCTTATCTATCAACACTGCTCTCCGGAGGGTAAGCAAGACGTGACACCTCAAAGCGGGTTTTAACCCTTTCCATCAGACTTTGATGAGTGGGAGCGCCTAGGCGCTACTGGATGGAATTATAAAGACCTTCATCCGTGAGCGAATTCATGGCACATTTTCCTCAACCATCACGTGACCGGAACTGAACACCCGTTCTTCTAGCTACTTCATTAAATCCGAGCAATATACGCCACACCCCAACCATCCCGGTGTCATACCTTCCGATCATGGCTCCGATGGCCCTTGGAGGACAACATACCCCAGTACTCCCGTATGCCTCAACATACCTCGAATTCTCCGGTCTCTTGACAAACAAATTTTCTAGCCAATTCATGACTACTTGATTGATGCATGTGAGGAACTTGGCGTCAAGCGTATCCCGTAAGAGTTCCATCTCCAGTCCCTCGTCATGATCTCAACATCGTCACATCAGCGACTTCAACACATCGAGCGGCCAATTGGGGGTGTCCAGTTTCCTTTCCTATGTCAATAAAGGAGAACGTGGGTATAGCGGCACGATTCGGCTATCCTGGACGTTGCTCACAGGTCCTTAGGTAACTCGGTTGCTGTTGCGTACTTGCCGCCTAGCGTGCTCAAGCGTCCTAATCTCACTGTTGCCGTCACAACAACAGTCGAGAAAGTGTTGTTCGATGAATCTGGGTCGGAACCACATGTGATTGGCATTGAGGTTTCCAAGTCTCCAGTATCTCCCAAGTATCGTGTGAAGGCCAGTCGCGAGGTGATCCTTTGCGGTGGTGTTGTTGCGACCCCACAGATCCTCCTAGTCTCGGGGATCGGCCCTCAAGAAGAGTTGTCGAAGGTTGGAATTAAGGTTGTAAAGGACCTATCTCAAGTCGGGAAGAATTACTATGACGTGAGTTTTGTCTTCCCCTTACCGGTGTTCGCTTTATTGACCTTGGTGTTTAGCATATTTCATCTGGCCTAATCTGCTTTCGCAGCAAGCCAGGCTACACGCTTGACTTCTTGAACTCACCAATCCAGGCAACTCTTGCCATGTTCCAGTGGCTAGTCTTCCGCAAAGGTCCCATGACTGGCGTCGTTGCTCCTGGCGCTGCCTTTATTCGTGTCGATGACGACAAGTAAGCGCTTCTCGGTTCGAGGGTAGGCCTGGAAATAGCGTTGAACTGTTCCCCGTAGACTCCCATATAGCTCAAAGTCTTCGAGTGACATTCCGGTTCAAGCCAACAAAGCCGGAAAGAATACTCCTGATCTGGAGATTTTATGGTTCCCATTGGTCATTGGAGGTTTCGGTGTCAAGACACCTCAAGGAATTCATGGCATGTCGATTGTGAGACCGATAATTGTAGTTTGCGTTATCTAAATCTCAAACGCTGGCGGTGCAGGGCCCCGTAGTATTGAAACCTGAGAGCTCTGGGACTGTGACTGTCAAGTCGTCGAGCGTGTACGATAAGCCCGTCATCGATCCCAAGTAAGTTGTACTCATGCTCATATCACCCATGTTTACATATTCGCCCCCGAAGTTTCTTCGCTTCAGACAACGATATGAACGTCCTCATCCGTGGTGTTCGATTCTCGATGCGTATCGGGCGCGCGAATTGTGTCAAGAACGTCCTCGAGCCCAAGGCGGACTCGACCGACACCAAGGACTTTTTTTACTTGGGCGACGCGGATCCCGATCGTGTACGTATCAAAACCCCACACGCATATGGCCCGAATTTTGTCTGATCGATGCCCCAAACTGACGTTCCATTGTGTGGTGCTGCAGATCACGGACGAGGAGATCAAGGGATTCATCATGGAACATTGTAGCGCAGCGTTCCACCCCGTAAGTGGTGCTCCTTCGCTAAGAGAGCAGGAACCAAGCTCACGCGCTTTTTGCAGACGTCGACTGCGCGCATCGGTTCCTCGCCCGATACCGGCGTTGTTGACCCGCGCCTGCGCGTCTTTGGGGTCAAGGGCCTCCGCGTCGTCGATGCATCCGTCTTTCCGAATCAGATCAGTGGGCACCCCGCCGCTCCGGTCGTTGCCGTCGCCGAAAAGGCAGCCGATATTATCAAAGAGGACGCTCAGGCTACGGCTTAGAATATGTTCGGTACATATTTCTTACGATCCTGAAGCCTCGTCTTTCTAGCTCGCTGTCAGATTTTATTTAAGGTTTTGAGGGTGATCCCGGCCCCCGATTCTTACATGGTTCCAGTTAGTTTTACGATGCGCGTGCAACCTTGACGATAGCCTGTCGGTTTGATGAAGCAATTATTTCCTTGCTATGACAAAGAGTGGACCTCCGCGGTGGATGAGTTATGACCTGTATGCGGTAGTGAGGGGGATGGGGCTTCCGTCTTTGATATCCACCTCATCAGTGTGGTGCTATGTGGACCAGGCATGTCATTAAGAATTTCCAAAGACGCGTTACCCAGCTCACCAACGTGACAGCGTTGTTACAACCATCGGAATCTGCATGACTTGTGGGGCCACAAGCCATGTCGACAGCGACGACGGCGACGATTTCTACAACCATAATTCGCGGGTTGTGCAATTTTCGCACTTCTCGGTCAAAGAGTTCTTGACCTCGCCCCGCCTCGCCACTCCAAGTCGAGATGTCTCACGTTATCATATCGATCTCGAGTCGTCCCATACGGTCATGGCCCAAGCGTGCCTAGGCGTATTACTACAGTCGAACGATGGCGCCGAGAATAGCATCAGGAACAGCTCCTCTCTGGCCGGGTATGCTGCGGAACACTGGGTCATCCATGCGCAGTTCCAGAACGTGTCTTCGCGTGTACAAAATGCCATAGAATGTCTTTTTGACCCGGACAAACCATACTTTGCCGCTTGGCTCCAGCTGTACGACGTAGACCAGGATCTCGACACCTCGCCCCTTTACCTCTTCACTGACGTTCGAGCCCGTGGCGCAAGTCCGCTATATTATGCTGCACTATGCGGATTTCAAGGCCTCGTAGAAAACCTCATTATCCAGTACCCACACCTTGTGGATGCTACTGGCGGTTACTACGCGACACCAGCTCTGGCAGCATTGGCAAGAAGACATTTGGGATTGGCACGGATGCTCTATCGAAATGGTTCCTCCGTGGATCTCCGGGGTATTAACCAAAATTCTCCGCTCCATTTTGCAGCTCGTCAGGGTGATGGTGAGATAATTCAACTACTACTAGATTGCAAGTTGGATATCAACGCCCGGTCTGGCCTCAACTGGACTCCACTACACTTAGCGTTGGTAGATTGGACCCCTAGCCACTTCGAGGCCGTTCGGTTGTTGCTCGAGAACGGTGCAGATCCAAACGCTAGGACGCCCGAAGGCTCAACTCCTTTACATCTTGCATCGTCTAATGGGGAGGTCGAGGTTGCACAACTGCTGCTCAAGTATGGTGCGGATGTAGAGGCAGTGGACGAAGATGGGTTGACCGCGTTCCAGATTGCTTCGAGGAAAGGACATGATGAGATAACGAAATTGTTGTCAGCATATGATACCAATGATATATCGTAGCGGTTACGGCTCCACTTTACGAGCACGTTGGTATCAGAATACAGCCGTCTTTTCTTTCTGTATACGTCCTTCGCCACTGGATGGAGCCTCTAATCTCCGCACCGCTGCCTTGGACATACGACTCATTGACGGCGATGTCGCAGGCCTTGAGAAACCCTAGCCCATCAGACACCCGCCTTTGAGTATGCTATGAGGGGTAGTGTCATAGCCGTCGATTCGCATCGGGTTACACCACCACCGGCGGGACGAGTCTTCGATCCAGCGAAGACGGTATGTGGCTTACCCCACATACCTGCACCGTGACGCCCAATCATTAGGCCCTCCAGAAGGAAGACGCTCATATGAGACTGTAGGAAGACCGATGGAATGCCAATAATTACTGCTGAGTTGGCCTGGTACTTTCTTATTTACATCTTGTCAGGTATTTGATGCAGCATTCGGTGCGTAATGTCACAAGCAAGAAGTATTCTGGCCTGATTACCTCAGCGCTTACTCGTGGAGAAGCGCATGTACATGTCCGTGTCTACTGTTTGAGGTTTATCCCCATCTCGTCATAAGAGAGCCAAATCTTTGTGTACCCCTGGTCGCAGTGGTGCGTGCTTGCGAGCACCGCAACTAAGGGAGGACAGAAAGACACCCTTACGAAGAGTCTCTGACTGACGAACCGCTACTATGGCTGCCACCCTTCAGCGATAACATAACTTACCAGCTAGGACATCCTGCAGGCCGTACCGGATCTATGAATACCAAATGAGAGAAGCAATCAAGAGGCCCATGTGACATGCGTCAGCTTTGTTGGAGAGGGTGTGCCGTAGGTAGAAGTGCTGTGAGATAATGGGAGCAGTTGTTGGCGAACGGTAAGAGAAGCCCAGAGAAAAAAGAAGAGGGAAAGGAGGGAAACAGACAGTAAGTCAGCGAGGATGACCCAGATAGTGATTCCATGGTACCCAGCGCAAATTTGGGGAGCGAGCGACGACGCCGACGAGAAGAGGGGGACAAAAGGCACGTACGGCGGCGGGGAAGTCCTGGAAAACACACCTAAATGGAGATGGCATATTCGCAGCATTCTGTGGACCGAGTTTCAACTTGAATGTGAGACAGCACCTACGAGCGTCTTGTCAGGTTTACCACGAATGAATTGGGGGCGAATGACCGAAAGCAGAGACTTGAGGGAGAGAGGGGCGTCGCGAGGGCGTCAGCAGATATTTGAGTCGAGAAAAAAGTCATGAATGGACTTGGAAGGGCGAGTCCAGTCGAAATATAAAAGAAGGCGTACCGCCACGGCGCCGCAGCAGCAGCGAAGCGGAGTTGTCTGAGAGCGACACAGAATGCGGAAGTGGGACAGGGCGGAGAGCTGGAGAAGGGAGGGGGGGTGAGGAAGCGAGGACGTCCATGTATTGACTTGAGTGAGTCCGGAGTCGCCTTGCGTGATGCGCGTGAGAAACTGGGCCAAGGTTTGGAAATCCTAGTTATGAAGAGGACGAAATCGATTTTGTTGTGTTGTTGGCCATTGACAAGTGTGGCGTTCCAACTCGAGTCACTTGGCTAATCCGTCCGAGTCCCCGAGGTCGTTCCGCACGTGGCTTGGAGCAGAATGTTGGGGCGTAGGTGTGGGTGTGCACGTCGTGGTATTCGAATTCGAGGAGGATAGCTAAAGGAGAGACCATTCTATATCATGCCTTTCGTTGAGTGAAGGTGGCTGTAGTAGACGCTGGCGGGAGCCATGGAAAGCCAATGAAACGTCACGGAAGTCAAGCAGTACTGTAGCACCAGAGGCCAACGTTCGGCCCAGATGTTCTCACGTTTTCGGGATTCTGTGACCGCGGAGTCTGGCACCGACACTGTCTTTTTTTTTTTGGATTGAGAATTTATTGTCCACAGTCAAAGGAGACTGACACCATGTGCTACGAGGCCATGACTACGTTCACTAAGTGTTCATCATCAATATTGATGTCGGTGACACTGCATGTTTCGATTTTAAACCCCTTAACAGTGAATAACTGTGACTTATAGTTAAAATTATTTTTATTTATAAAGGATGAAATTGATGAAAACTGAATAAACCATACCATGTCAGTACCATGTCAAAGTCTACCCTCCTGGGAATATCTGGGCATGCATGGGGCAGTCCCTTTGCGCCCGTATAATGATTCACCTTTGCCCTATCACCTACGACTCACCCTCGACGCAACTCATCGTCTCCAGAACCGATCCCTCCCTCATGTCTCGCACTCACTCGACACCCGCCTCGTCCTCCAACTTCGAGCTGATATTCAATGATGCCTTGACAGCGTACGAAAAGCAAACAAACAAAGATCTTCTTGTTCATCCACTCGCCGCCGAGCTCCAGGCATGCGACTCTCCAACCTCAATTCTCGCCGTGCTTCAACAGCAAGTCCAGGACTTCAATCAATCTCGAACAAGCAATGAGAGGCTGACAAAATGCCTCGACCTAACTGTGAATGTCTTGTCTTCCTTCTCTGGGACACTTGGGATGGGCGTTAGTCTGGTATGTCTCGGGGATGAGAGCTCGACTGAGATGTGTATCTTATCCTTATTTTGCAGGTCTTTTCACCAGCAAAGGTGATCTTCGCTGGAGTCGGTGTTCTCCTTTCGGTGTGTATTCTTCTGAATACCTTTATGCAACCCAAATTAACATCCACGATCCTCAGACAGCGAAGGATGTCCGGGCAAGCCAAGGCACTCTCGTCAACATCTTCGAACGCATAGAGAACTTTTTCCGACGCCTTGAAAACTACACTGAGATTCCTCCGACTCCAGCAATGATAGATATAATTGGAAAGATATTAGTTGAGGTCCTGTCGATTCTCGCGATAGTGACCAAGGAGATAAAGCAAGGCCAGACGAGTGAGTGATCTGTATGTGATATGTCATAAGTAACCAAACTAGCGGCAGAAAAATATATGAAGATGCTCATAGGGAGGACGGATGTCGAAGATGCGGTCAAAAAGTTAGATAATCTGATCAACGAAGAGGTCAGGATGGTGATTGCGCAAGTTCAGAAAGTCGCGCACACCATGGCCGGGGATGTAGACCAAATCAAACGTTCGCCATTTCCTGGCCTCGTCAGTTCTAACTGTGGTGTCTTACGCGTCCTTCCAGGAAACCAATTGTCGGACAGCCTTCACCAATGGCTCTCCCCACCAGACCCGTCCACGAACCATAACATTGCGTGTAGCACTCATCAAAAGCGAACTGCAAAGTGGTTCATTCAAGGGAGCATCTTCGCAGGGTGGAAATCAACAGAGCCGTTACTTTGGATTCACGGAAAACGTGCGTCCTATATCACTGGCGTTCTTCCAGCATGATCACCTCTTGACCACGTATTGTGTTCGTAGCCGGCTCTGGAAAAAGCATTCTCTGGTCTGTCGTCGATCTTCAACTAATTCTCATGAAAATTGCTGAATTCTTCTCTCAGTTCTACGGTCATACAAGACATTGAATCCATGCGCAAGGCCGGACAAGCATCGATAGCATATTTCTATTTTGACTTTCGAGGTGCCGATAAGCAAGACTTGCACAATCTGGTTTCTTCCCTCCTCTCCCAACTTTCTGCTGGCTCGGATCCTCGCTGTAACATCCTATCACGTCTTTATTTGGCCTACGACAGAGGCAACAAACAGCCTAGTGATGGGGTCTTGGCAGAATGTCTGAAACAAATGCTCACACTCCCAGATCAACTCCCGGTTTACCTTATCATGGATGCGGTTGACGAGTGTCCCCACAACTCCGGGATTCCAACACCTCGCGAACAGGTTCTTCAGCTCATCCAGGAGCTCGTCGAGCTTCGCCTCCCACATCTTCATATTTGTGTCACCAGCAGGCCGGAGATCGACATACGAGACGCCCTCGATCCCCTTGCCTCATTTAAAGTGTCTCTTCATGACCAAACTGGTCAAAAAGAAGACATTGCCGACTATATTAGATCGGTCGTCTACTCAGATTCGGAACCAATCATGAAGAGATGGAGGACTGAGGACAAGGAACTTGTGATTGAGGCACTCTCCGGAAGAGCCGATGGAATGTAAGTGAATTGCCCCTAGGTTGTAGTGCCTGTTCAAATTGTCAAACAGGTTTCGGTGGGTGTTCTGCCAGTTGGATACTTTGCGTCACTGTCTTCCGCCAAGTATCCGTCGTACCCTCAAGGAACTTCCGGACTCTTTGGACGAGACGTACGAGCGCGTGTTGAGAGAGATCAAGAAGCCGAATAGGGATCTCGCTCATCGCCTTTTGCAATGCCTCGTTGTCGCTATCCGGCCACTTCGGATGGAGGAGCTCGCGGAAGTCCTCGCGCTGGACTTCGATGACGGAGAAGGGACCCCGAAGTTGAATGCCAGCTGGCAGTGGGAGGATCACGAACAAGCGCTTCTGTTGTCATGCTCCAGTTTGATCTCTATTGTCGGAAATGGCGATCATGCCGATATCGGCAGCAAGTTTGACACCGATGACGACAGCGACGTTTCCCACAACCATAATTCACGAGTTGTGCAGTTTTCGCACTTCTCGGTCAAAGAATTTTTGACCTCACCTCGCCTCACCACTCCAAGTCGAGATGTTTCACGATATCATATCGATCTCGAGCCTTCCCATACGGTCATGGCCCAAGCGTGCATGAGCGTATTGCTGTGGTCGGGCAATTATACTGAGGAGAATAGTGTCGGGAACAGCTCCTCTCTGGCCAGATATGCTGCGGAACACTGGGTTGCCCATGCGCAATTCCAGAACGTGTCTTCGCATGTAAAAAATGCCATGGAATGTCTTTTTGACCCGTACAAACCATACTTTGCAGCTTGGCTCCGGCTGTATGACGTAGACAAGGATCTCATAACCTCGCCGCTTTACGACTTCACCTTCGGCTCAGAACCCACCGCAGGTCCTTTATATTATGCCGCACTATGCGGATTTCAAGGCCTCGTAGAGGACCTCATTATCAAGTATCCACACCTTGTGGATGCTACTGGCGGTTTCTATAAGACCCCAGCTTTGGCAGCATTGGCAAGAAGACATTTTGAATTGGCACGAATACTTCATCGATGTGGTTCCTCCGTGGATCCCCGGGGTTTGGGTCGGTGGCCATCAGGAAAAAGGTCGCGCGCTACCGAGAGGTAGGCTACCGATAATTATTGAAAATTATCAATTATCTCCAATTATTGCTCGGAAGCAAGCCCCCCTATAAACTAGACTACATGAGCGATACTTTATAGGTATTTTTGTGATAAACGAGTGATACTTTATAAGTATTTTTGTGATAAATGAGTGAAACGTTTTAGGTATTTTCACGATAAATGGGCAATAATTTGCGGGTATTTTCACGCTACTGGCAGGATAAATGAGCGATAGATTCTTTGCTACGCTACGACAAGATTATCTGAAATATCCATAAAAGTAATGTAAAAGTAAACAGCAACAAAAATGGGACGATAAATGAGTGGTGTTCTAGCGCACTACGCAATCAACTTGGAGAGGGAGATAAAATGAGAGATTGACCGAGGGTATACTAGTATCATCTGTTGACTGGCAAAGTCGTGTGAGTGGCAATATCTCAAATCAGACAACAACTTACAGCTGATAGATTTGATTTATGGTCTGTTGAAACCATGGATGACGTTCATTCTTCAAGCGCATCATAGTCGAGCTCTACAATTGGTGCATCAACTACCGATACTGTTCTTGCTGAACCACAGGAGCTAAGAAAAATGAGTGAGATAATGTTCGTAACATGCGACATTGTGGACTCACCTTGCCCGTGCGTAAATGTCAGACATCAGCTTATGGAAATACGTATTGCGATTCCTCTCAATATTATTGAGTGAATTTTTAAGTCCATCATATACATCGAGATAGGCTTTTCGCGAGAACTCCGCAGCTTGGCGTTTACCAGTTCGCCACTCATAAATGGCTGCATAGAGCTAATATAACAGGTGTCAACATACGGCAATAATCAAAAGGATTGAACTTACTGCTGTCCCAACAAAAGCAACCATAGCTTTAGGTACTTCAGTCCTCGTTACACCATCCAAGCCCTGATGCTTCACAAAGCGGTGGTCAAAGCGTGCCGCAAATGATTTTGGCCCTCCATAAAAGTACAACTCCCCAATGACTGTGGAGATGCGGTCGTTATGGAATGGTCGGATGCGCTTGTTGTCTGACTGGTAGAAAGTGAGCTAGGATGAAGCAGAGATAATGTACGCACACTTACCGATGTTGGGAATATGAAGTTGTAGTTGTGCGTTTGCACTTGAACGGAATTCTTGATTGCCTCTGGTAAACCAAGGACTGCGAAAGCCATAAAGACAATTGCACTACACCGCTCCTTGGCTTCACTTCGGAACAACGGAATCCGGACACGTGGCTGCAACAACTGAGATATAGAGACAAACCACTTGAGAATCTACTCATAGCACGCACCAAACGAATCATTTGGACCATGTACTTGTTATCATCCACGAGTCGCTTGTGAATGTGTGACGACACCGGCTTATACTTCTCAGCTGCAGCAAGGAGTTGGCCCCAAATAAGCGCAACCTTGTCTGAGCCCTCCGGGAATGCGTTGTCGAACAATAAGAACGCATAAATATTTTTTATCACATCATGGACGACTGTATGGATCTGTGAATTTTGCGAAGACAAGGCCAACCTGTTTGAACCCGGAGCAAAGAATAGATATGTTTCACTAGGCCACATAGACTGAGAAGGTCCTGCTGTGTTAGTACTAATGTGTGGGGATGCCGCTTGGCCCATCGTTTGGCGCACTGGCCCCTATAAAAGTTGTCACGTCACAAGTTTGGGCCGCGAAAAAAAACACACCTCATGACATGTTGCTTGGCGCACCAGGGTAGAGGAACCGGAACGTTGCCAGGTTGGCCCCTTAGAATTGGACATGAGTCTGGGTGTCGCAAACTTACTACTTTCTATGAAAAGCAGTGGGGAGCGACGGAGTACTTGAGTTGGAGGTGACTGTACCAGAGGATGAGGAGCGAGAAGGATAGGCAGAGAGTGATGAGGTGCAACAGGTGAATCTGGAGGGAAGGCTTCAGAGTGGACAGTGGGGGGTAGACAAGAGAATAGTCTGGGGACTATTCGCTACAATTCACAGGTCTT